>CAWUFW010003006.1:1800000-1964846 GCA_963921515.1 Calotriton arnoldi | reverse complement strand
TAGAGTGGAGTGCCGTACAGTGGCGCAGTGTTGAGACTGATTTGCATATGGCCATGTCTGAACTGGGGTGGTGGAGTGAGCTAAAGAATGATGATGGATTAAACCCAGATCAGTTGACTGGGGGTGAGTGTTTGATTGGCTCAAACGCTCCGTCCATCATCCCCTTTGTATCGCTTTGTTCGCCCTAAGTTGGCGGGGGTATGCCCAGACGTGGGTCCCTTGCTCACTTTGCCACTGGATTCAAGCAAGCCTGGCTGATGACGGCTGGAATGCCAGAAACCGGTCCTAGGATGCTTGTTTCCGGTCCAGGGAAGACATGGCTTGGCAGTTCGGGCTGGACTGTTCCCATGAGGCACAGGGTCAGACTGATTTGCATATGGCCATGTCTGAACTGGGGTGGTGGAGTGAGCTAAAGAATGATGATGGATTAAACCCAGATCAGTTGACTGGGGGTGAGTGTTTGATTGGCTCAAACGTTCCGTCCATCATCCCCTTTTGTATCGCTTTGTTCGCCCTAAGTTGGCGGGGGTATGCCCAGACGTGGGTCCCTTGCTCACTTTGCCACTGGATTCAAGCAAGCCTGGCTGATGACGGCTGGAATGCCAGAAACCGGTCCTAGGATGCTTGTTTCCGGTCCAGGGAAGACATGGCTTGGCAGTTCGGGCTGGACTGTTCCCATGAGGCACAGGGTCAGACTGATTTGCATATGGCCATGTCTGAACTGGGGTGGTGGAGTGAGCTAAAGAATGATGATGGATTAAACCCAGATCAGTTGACTGGGGGTGAGTGTTTGATTGGCTCAAACGTTCCGTCCATCATCCCCTTTTGTATCGCTTTGTTCGCCCTAAGTTGGCGGGGGTATGCCCAGACGTGGGTCCCTTGCTCACTTTGCCACTGGATTCAAGCAAGCCTGGCTGATGACGGCTGGAATGCCAGAAACCGGTCCTAGGATGCTTGTTTCCGGTCCAGGGAAGACATGGCTTGGCAGTTCGGGCTGGACTGTTCCCATGAGGCACAGGGTCAGACTGATTTGCATATGGCCATGTCTGAACTGGGGTGGTGGAGTGAGCTAAAGAATGATGATGGATTAAACCCAGATCAGTTGACTGGGGGTGAGTGTTTGATTGGCTCAAACGTTCCGTCCATCATCCCCTTTTGTATCGCTTTGTTCGCCCTAAGTTGGCGGGGGTATGCCCAGACGTGGGTCCCTTGCTCACTTTGCCACTGGATTCAAGCAAGCCTGGCTGATGACGGCTGGAATGCCAGAAACCGGTCCTAGGATGCTTGTTTCCGGTCCAGGGAAGACATGGCTTGGCAGTTCGGGCTGGACTGTTCCCATGAGGCACAGGGTCAGACTGATTTGCATATGGCCATGTCTGAACTGGGGTGGTGGAGTGAGCTAAAGAATGATGATGGATTAAACCCAGATCAGTTGACTGGGGGTGAGTGTTTGATTGGCTCAAACGCTCCGTCCATCATCCCCTTTTGTATCGCTTTGTTCGCCCTAAGTTGGCGGGGTATGCCCAGACGTGGGTCCCTTGCTCACTTTGCCACTGGATTCAAGCAAGCCTGGCTGATGACGGCTGGAATGCCAGAAACCGGTCCTAGGATGCTTGTTTCCGGTCCAGGGAAGACATGGCTTGGCAGTTCGGGCTGGACTGTTCCCATGAGGCACAGGGTCAGACTGATTTGCATATGGCCATGTCTGAACTGGGGTGGTGGAGTGAGCTAAAGAATGATGATGGATTAAACCCAGATCAGTTGACTGGGGGTGAGTGTTTGATTGGCTCAAACGCTCCGTCCATCATCCCCTTTTGTATCGCTTTGTTCGCCCTAAGTTGGCGGGGGTATGCCCAGACGTGGGTCCCTTGCTCACTTTGCCACTGGATTCAAGCAAGCCTGGCTGATGACGGCTGGAATGCCAGAAACCGGTCCTAGGATGCTTGTTTCCGGTCCAGGGAAGACATGGCTTGGCAGTTCGGGCTGGACTGTTCCCATGAGGCACAGGGTCAGACTGATTTGCATATGGCCATGTCTGAACTGGGGTGGTGGAGTGAGCTAAAGAATGATGATGGATTAAACCCAGATCAGTTGACTGGGGGTGAGTGTTTGATTGGCTCAAACGTTCCGTCCATCATCCCCTTTGTATCGCTTTGTTCGCCCTAAGTTGGCGGGGGTATGCCCAGACGTGGGTCCCTTGCTCACTTTGCCACTGGATTCAAGCAAGCCTGGCTGATGACGGCTGGAATGCCAGAAACCGGTCCTAGGATGCTTGTTTCCGGTCCAGGGAAGACATGGCTTGGCAGTTCGGGCTGGACTGTTCCCATGAGGCACAGGGTCAGACTGATTTGCATATGGCCATGTCTGAACTGGGGGTGGTGGAGTGAGCTAAAGAATGATGATGGATTAAACCCAGATCAGTTGACTGGGGGTGAGTGTTTGATTGGCTCAAACGCTCCGTCCATCATCCCCTTTGTATCGCTTTGTTCGCCCTAAGTTGGCGGGGGTATGCCCAGACGTGGGTCCCTTGCTCACTTTGCCACTGGATTCAAGCAAGCCTGGCTGATGACGGCTGGAATGCCAGAAACCGGTCCTAGGATGCTTGTTTCCGGTCCAGGGAAGACATGGCTTGGCAGTTCGGGCTGGACTGTTCCCATGAGGCACAGGGTCAGACTGATTTGCATATGGCCATGTCTGAACTGGGGTGGTGGAGTGAGCTAAAGAATGATGATGGATTAAACCCAGATCAGTTGACTGGGGGTGAGTGTTTGATTGGCTCAAACGCTCCGTCCATCATCCCCTTTTGTATCGCTTGTTCGCCCTAAGTTGGCGGGGGTATGCCCAGACGTGGGTCCCTTGCTCACTTTGCCACTGGATTCAAGCAAGCCTGGCTGATGACGGCTGGAATGCCAGAAACCGGTCCTAGGATGCTTGTTTCCGGTCCAGGGAAGACATGGCTTGGCAGTTCGGGCTGGACTGTTCCCATGAGGCACAGGGTCAGACTGATTTGCATATGGCCATGTCTGAACTGGGGTGGTGGAGTGAGCTAAAGAATGATGATGGATTAAACCCAGATCAGTTGACTGGGGGTGAGTGTTTGATTGGCTCAAACGCTCCGTCCATCATCCCCTTTGTATCGCTTTGTTCGCCCTAAGTTGGCGGGGGTATGCCCAGACGTGGGTCCCTTGCTCACTTTGCCACTGGATTCAAGCAAGCCTGGCTGATGACGGCTGGAATGCCAGAAACCGGTCCTAGGATGCTTGTTTCCGGTCCAGGGAAGACATGGCTTGGCAGTTCGGGCTGGACTGTTCCCATGAGGCACAGGGTCAGACTGATTTGCATATGGCCATGTCTGAACTGGGGTGGTGGAGTGAGCTAAAGAATGATGATGGATTAAACCCAGATCAGTTGACTGGGGGTGAGTGTTTGATTGGCTCAAACGTTCCGTCCATCATCCCCTTTGTATCGCTTTGTTCGCCCTAAGTTGGCGGGGGTATGCCCAGACGTGGGTCCCTTGCTCACTTTGCCACTGGATTCAAGCAAGCCTGGCTGATGACGGCTGGAATGCCAGAAACCGGTCCTAGGATGCTTGTTTCCGGTCCAGGGAAGACATGGCTTGGCAGTTCGGGCTGGACTGTTCCCATGAGGCACAGGGTCAGACTGATTTGCATATGGCCATGTCTGAACTGGGGTGGTGGAGTGAGCTAAAGAATGATGATGGATTAAACCCAGATCAGTTGACTGGGGGTGAGTGTTTGATTGGCTCAAACGTTCCGTCCATCATCCCCTTTTGTATCGCTTTGTTCGCCTCTAAGTTGGCGGGGTATGCCCAGACGTGGGTCCCTTGCTCACTTTGCCACTGGATTCAAGCAAGCCTGGCTGATGACGGCTGGAATGCCAGAAACCGGTCCTAGGATGCTTGTTTCCGGTCCAGGGAAGACATGGCTTGGCAGTTCGGGCTGGACTGTTCCCATGAGGCACAGGGTCAGACTGATTTGCATATGGCCATGTCTGAACTGGGGTGGTGGAGTGAGCTAAAGAATGATGATGGATTAAACCCAGATCAGTTGACTGGGGGTGAGTGTTTGATTGGCTCAAACGCTCCGTCCATCATCCCCTTTTGTATCGCTTTGTTCGCCCTAAGTTGGCGGGGGTATGCCCAGACGTGGGTCCCTTGCTCACTTTGCCACTGGATTCAAGCAAGCCTGGCTGATGACGGCTGGAATGCCAGAAACCGGTCCTAGGATGCTTGTTTCCGGTCCAGGGAAGACATGGCTTGGCAGTTCGGGCTGGACTGTTCCCATGAGGCACAGGGTCAGACTGATTTGCATATGGCCATGTCTGAACTGGGGTGGTGGAGTGAGCTAAAGAATGATGATGGATTAAACCCAGATCAGTTGACTGGGGGTGAGTGTTTGATTGGCTCAAACGCTCCGTCCATCATCCCCTTTGTATCGCTTTGTTCGCCCTAAGTTGGCGGGGGTATGCCCAGACGTGGGTCCCTTGCTCACTTTGCCACTGGATTCAAGCAAGCCTGGCTGATGACGGCTGGAATGCCAGAAACCGGTCCTAGGATGCTTGTTTCCGGTCCAGGGAAGACATGGCTTGGCAGTTCGGGCTGGACTGTTCCCATGAGGCACAGGGTCAGACTGATTTGCATATGGCCATGTCTGAACTGGGGTGGTGGAGTGAGCTAAAGAATGATGATGGATTAAACCCAGATCAGTTGACTGGGGGTGAGTGTTTGATTGGCTCAAACGCTCCGTCCATCATCCCCTTTTGTATCGCTTTGTTCGCCCTAAGTTGGCGGGGGTATGCCCAGACGTGGGTCCCTTGCTCACTTTGCCACTGGATTCAAGCAAGCCTGGCTGATGACGGCTGGAATGCCAGAAACCGGTCCTAGGATGCTTGTTTCCGGTCCAGGGAAGACATGGCTTGGCAGTTCGGGCTGGACTGTTCCCATGAGGCACAGGGTCAGACTGATTTGCATATGGCCATGTCTGAACTGGGGTGGTGGAGTGAGCTAAAGAATGATGATGGATTAAACCCAGATCAGTTGACTGGGGGTGAGTGTTTGATTGGCTCAAACGCTCCGTCCATCATCCCCTTTTGTATCGCTTTGTTCGCCCTAAGTTGGCGGGGGTATGCCCAGACGTGGGTCCCTTGCTCACTTTGCCACTGGATTCAAGCAAGCCTGGCTGATGACGGCTGGAATGCCAGAAACCGGTCCTAGGATGCTTGTTTCCGGTCCAGGGAAGACATGGCTTGGCAGTTCGGGCTGGACTGTTCCCATGAGGCACAGGGTCAGACTGATTTGCATATGGCCATGTCTGAACTGGGGTGGTGGAGTGAGCTAAAGAATGATGATGGATTAAACCCAGATCAGTTGACTGGGGGTGAGTGTTTGATTGGCTCAAACGCTCCGTCCATCATCCCCTTTGTATCGCTTTGTTCGCCCTAAGTTGGCGGGGGTATGCCCAGACGTGGGTCCCTTGCTCACTTTGCCACTGGATTCAAGCAAGCCTGGCTGATGACGGCTGGAATGCCAGAAACCGGTCCTAGGATGCTTGTTTCCGGTCCAGGGAAGACATGGCTTGGCAGTTCGGGCTGGACTGTTCCCATGAGGCACAGGGTCAGACTGATTTGCATATGGCCATGTCTGAACTGGGGTGGTGGAGTGAGCTAAAGAATGATGATGGATTAAACCCAGATCAGTTGACTGGGGGTGAGTGTTTGATTGGCTCAAACGTTCCGTCCATCATCCCCTTTTGTATCGCTTTGTTCGCCCTAAGTTGGCGGGGGTATGCCCAGACGTGGGTCCCTTGCTCACTTTGCCACTGGATTCAAGCAAGCCTGGCTGATGACGGCTGGAATGCCAGAAACCGGTCCTAGGATGCTTGTTTCCGGTCCAGGGAAGACATGGCTTGGCAGTTCGGGCTGGACTGTTCCCATGAGGCACAGGGTCAGACTGATTTGCATATGGCCATGTCTGAACTGGGGTGGTGGAGTGAGCTAAAGAATGATGATGGATTAAACCCAGATCAGTTGACTGGGGGTGAGTGTTTGATTGGCTCAAACGTTCCGTCCATCATCCCCTTTTGTATCGCTTTGTTCGCCCTAAGTTGGCGGGGGTATGCCCAGACGTGGGTCCCTTGCTCACTTTGCCACTGGATTCAAGCAAGCCTGGCTGATGACGGCTGGAATGCCAGAAACCGGTCCTAGGATGCTTGTTTCCGGTCCAGGGAAGACATGGCTTGGCAGTTCGGGCTGGACTGTTCCCATGAGGCACAGGGTCAGACTGATTTGCATATGGCCATGTCTGAACTGGGGTGGTGGAGTGAGCTAAAGAATGATGATGGATTAAACCCAGATCAGTTGACTGGGGGTGAGTGTTTGATTGGCTCAAACGTTCCGTCCATCATCCCCTTTTGTATCGCTTGTTCGCCCTAAGTTGGCGGGGTATGCCCAGACGTGGGTCCCTTGCTCACTTTGCCACTGGATTCAAGCAAGCCTGGCTGATGACGGCTGGAATGCCAGAAACCGGTCCTAGGATGCTTGTTTCCGGTCCAGGGAAGACATGGCTTGGCAGTTCGGGCTGGACTGTTCCCATGAGGCACAGGGTCAGACTGATTTGCATATGGCCATGTCTGAACTGGGGTGGTGGAGTGAGCTAAAGAATGATGATGGATTAAACCCAGATCAGTTGACTGGGGGTGAGTGTTTGATTGGCTCAAACGTTCCGTCCATCATCCCCTTTGTATCGCTTTGTTCGCCCTAAGTTGGCGGGGGTATGCCCAGACGTGGGTCCCTTGCTCACTTTGCCACTGGATTCAAGCAAGCCTGGCTGATGACGGCTGGAATGCCAGAAACCGGTCCTAGGATGCTTGTTTCCGGTCCAGGGAAGACATGGCTTGGCAGTTCGGGCTGGACTGTTCCCATGAGGCACAGGGTCAGACTGATTTGCATATGGCCATGTCTGAACTGGGGTGGTGGAGTGAGCTAAAGAATGATGATGGATTAAACCCAGATCAGTTGACTGGGGGTGAGTGTTTGATTGGCTCAAACGTTCCGTCCATCATCCCCTTTTGTATCGCTTTGTTCGCCCCTAAGTTGGCGGGGGTATGCCCAGACGTGGGTCCCTTGCTCACTTTGCCACTGGATTCAAGCAAGCCTGGCTGATGACGGCTGGAATGCCAGAAACCGGTCCTAGGATGCTTGTTTCCGGTCCAGGGAAGACATGGCTTGGCAGTTCGGGCTGGACTGTTCCCATGAGGCACAGGGTCAGACTGATTTGCATATGGCCATGTCTGAACTGGGGTGGTGGAGTGAGC
Organism: Calotriton arnoldi; assembly: GCA_963921515.1. Lineage (NCBI taxonomy): Eukaryota > Metazoa > Chordata > Amphibia > Caudata > Salamandridae > Calotriton > Calotriton arnoldi. The sequence goes on along the minus strand of CAWUFW010003006.1, from coordinate 1,957,515 downwards.
TAAAGAATGATGATGGATTAAACCCAGATCAGTTGACTGGGGGTGAGTGTTTGATTGGCTCAAACGTTCCGTCCATCATCCCCTTTTGTATCGCTTTGTTCGCCCTAAGTTGGCGGGGGTATGCCCAGACGTGGGTCCCTTGCTCACTTTGCCACTGGATTCAAGCAAGCCTGGCTGATGACGGCTGGAATGCCAGAAACCGGTCCTAGGATGCTTGTTTCCGGTCCAGGGAAGACATGGCTTGGCAGTTCGGGCTGGACTGTTCCCATGAGGCACAGGGTCAGACTGATTTGCATATGGCCATGTCTGAACTGGGGTGGTGGAGTGAGCTAAAGAATGATGATGGATTAAACCCAGATCAGTTGACTGGGGGTGAGTGTTTGATTGGCTCAAACGTTCCGTCCATCATCCCCTTTGTATCGCTTTGTTCGCCCTAAGTTGGCGGGGGTATGCCCAGACGTGGGTCCCTTGCTCACTTTGCCACTGGATTCAAGCAAGCCTGGCTGATGACGGCTGGAATGCCAGAAACCGATCCTAGGATGCTTGTTTCCGGTCCAGGGAAGACATGGCTTGGCAGTTCGGGCTGGACTGTTCCCATGAGGCACAGGGTCAGACTGATTTGCATATGGCCATGTCTGAACTGGGGTGGTGGAGTGAGCTAAAGAATGATGATGGATTAAACCCAGATCAGTTGACTGGGGGTGAGTGTTTGATTGGCTCAAACGTTCCGTCCATCATCCCCTTTTGTATCGCTTTGTTCGCCCTAAGTTGGCGGGGGTATGCCCAGACGTGGGTCCCTTGCTCACTTTGCCACTGGATTCAAGCAAGCCTGGCTGATGACGGCTGGAATGCCAGAAACCGGTCCTAGGATGCTTGTTTCCGGTCCAGGGAAGACATGGCTTGGCAGTTCGGGCTGGACTGTTCCCATGAGGCACAGGGTCAGACTGATTTGCATATGGCCATGTCTGAACTGGGGTGGTGGAGTGAGCTAAAGAATGATGATGGATTAAACCCAGATCAGTTGACTGGGGGTGAGTGTTTGATTGGCTCAAACGTTCCGTCCATCATCCCCTTTGTATCGCTTTGTTCGCCCTAAGTTGGCGGGGGTATGCCCAGACGTGGGTCCCTTGCTCACTTTGCCACTGGATTCAAGCAAGCCTGGCTGATGACGGCTGGAATGCCAGAAACCGGTCCTAGGATGCTTGTTTCCGGTCCAGGGAAGACATGGCTTGGCAGTTCGGGCTGGACTGTTCCCATGAGGCACAGGGTCAGACTGATTTGCATATGGCCATGTCTGAACTGGGGTGGTGGAGTGAGCTAAAGAATGATGATGGATTAAACCCAGATCAGTTGACTGGGGGTGAGTGTTTGATTGGCTCAAACGCTCCGTCCATCATCCCTTTTGTATCGCTTTGTTCGCCCTAAGTTGGCGGGGGTATGCCCAGACGTGGGTCCCTTGCTCACTTTGCCACTGGATTCAAGCAAGCCTGGCTGATGACGGCTGGAATGCCAGAAACCGGTCCTAGGATGCTTGTTTCCGGTCCAGGGAAGACATGGCTTGGCAGTTCGGGCTGGACTGTTCCCATGAGGCACAGGGTCAGACTGATTTGCATATGGCCATGTCTGAACTGGGGTGGTGGAGTGAGCTAAAGAATGATGATGGATTAAACAGATCAGTTGACTGGGGGTGAGTGTTTGATTGGCTCAAACGTTCCGTCCATCATCCCCTTTTGTATCGCTTTGTTCGCCCTAAGTTGGCGGGGGTATGCCCAGACGTGGGTCCCTTGCTCACTTTGCCACTGGATTCAAGCAAGCCTGGCTGATGACGGCTGGAATGCCAGAAACCGGTCCTAGGATGCTTGTTTCCGGTCCAGGGAAGACATGGCTTGGCAGTTCGGGCTGGACTGTTCCCATGAGGCACAGGGTCAGACTGATTTGCATATGGCCATGTCTGAACTGGGGTGGTGGAGTGAGCTAAAGAATGATGATGGATTAAACCCAGATCAGTTGACTGGGGGTGAGTGTTTGATTGGCTCAAACGTTCTGTCCATCATCCCCTTTTGTATCGCTTTGTTCGCCCTAAGTTGGCGGGGGTATGCCCAGACGTGGGTCCCTTGCTCACTTTGCCACTGGATTCAAGCAAGCCTGGCTGATGACGGCTGGAATGCCAGAAACCGGTCCTAGGATGCTTGTTTCCGGTCCAGGGAAGACATGGCTTGGCAGTTCGGGCTGGACTGTTCCCATGAGGCACAGGGTCAGACTGATTTGCATATGGCCATGTCTGAACTGGGGTGGTGGAGTGAGCTAAAGAATGATGATGGATTAAACCCAGATCAGTTGACTGGGGGTGAGTTTTTGATTGGCTCAAACGTTCCGTCCATCATCCCCTTTTGTATCGCTTTGTTCGCCCTAAGTTGGCGGGGGTATGCCCAGACGTGGGTCCCTTGCTCACTTTGCCACTGGATTCAAGCAAGCCTGGCTGATGACGGCTGGAATGCCAGAAACCGGTCCTAGGATGCTTGTTTCCGGTCCAGGGAAGACATGGCTTGGCAGTTCGGGCTGGACTGTTCCCATGAGGCACAGGGTCAGACTGATTTGCATATGGCCATGTCTGAACTGGGGTGGTGGAGTGAGCTAAAGAATGATGATGGATTAAACCCAGATCAGTTGACTGGGGGTGAGTGTTTGATTGGCTCAAACGTTCCGTCCATCATCCCCTTTTGTATCGCTTTGTTCGCCCTAAGTTGGCGGGGTATGCCCAGACGTGGGTCCCTTGCTCACTTTGCCACTGGATTCAAGCAAGCCTGGCTGATGACGGCTGGAATGCCAGAAACCGGTCCTAGGATGCTTGTTTCCGGTCCAGGGAAGACATGGCTTGGCAGTTCGGGCTGGACTGTTCCCATGAGGCACAGGGTCAGACTGATTTGCATATGGCCATGTCTGAACTGGGGTGGTGGAGTGAGCTAAAGAATGATGATGGATTAAACCCAGATCAGTTGACTGGGGGTGAGTGTTTGATTGGCTCAAACGTTCCGTCCATCATCCCCTTTGTATCGCTTTGTTCGCCCTAAGTTGGCGGGGGTATGCCCAGACGTGGGTCCCTTGCTCACTTTGCCACTGGATTCAAGCAAGCCTGGCTGATGACGGCTGGAATGCCAGAAACCGGTCCTAGGATGCTTGTTTCCGGTCCAGGGAAGACATGGCTTGGCAGTTCGGGCTGGACTGTTCCCATGAGGCACAGGGTCAGACTGATTTGCATATGGCCATGTCTGAACTGGGGTGGTGGAGTGAGCTAAAGAATGATGATGGATTAAACCCAGATCAGTTGACTGGGGGTGAGTGTTTGATTGGCTCAAACGTTCCGTCCATCATCCCCTTTTGTATCGCTTTGTTTGCCCTAAGTTGGCGGGGGTATGCCCAGACGTGGGTCCCTTGCTCACTTTGCCACTGGATTCAAGCAAGCCTGGCTGATGACGGCTGGAATGCCAGAAACCGGTCCTAGGATGCTTGTTTCCGGTCCAGGGAAGACATGGCTTGGCAGTTCGGGCTGGACTGTTCCCATGAGGCACAGGGTCAGACTGATTTGCATATGGCCATGTCTGAACTGGGGTGGTGGAGTGAGCTAAAGAATGATGATGGATTAAACCCAGATCAGTTGACTGGGGGTGAGTGTTTGATTGGCTCAAACGTTCCGTCCATCATCCCCTTTTGTATCGCTTTGTTCGCCCTAAGTTGGCGGGGGTATGCCCAGACGTGGGTCCCTTGCTCACTTTGCCACTGGATTCAAGCAAGCCTGGCTGATGACGGCTGGAATGCCAGAAACCGGTCCTAGGATGCTTGTTTCCGGTCCAGGGAAGACATGGCTTGGCAGTTCGGGCTGGACTGTTCCCATGAGGCACAGGGTCAGACTGATTTGCATATGGCCATGTCTGAACTGGGGTGGTGGGAGTGAGCTAAAGAATGATGATGGATTAAACCCAGATCAGTTGACTGGGGGTGAGTGTTTGATTGGCTCAAACGTTCCGTCCATCATCCCCTTTTGTATCGCTGTGTTGAGTTTAGCGGCATTAAGTCTAGTGATGTACAGTGGAGTGGCATATAGTGGAGTAGCATAGGGTACATGGTCATACAGTGGAATACCTCAGACTGTAGAAGCGTAGTGACGTACAGTGGGCTGGCGTACAATGTAGTGTTGTACATTATAGTAGCATACAGTGGATTGTCGCAGAGTGGAATGGGGTACACTGCAGTTGAGTATAGAAAAATATAAAGTGAAAAAACAACCGTTATATGTATGTTTTATTGATTTTAAATCAGCTTTCGACTGCGTAGATAGGCAAATTTTATGGAGGAAATTGGAAAATTATGGTATAAATGCTGGCCTTTTTAAAAGCAATTCAATTATTATATACCGAGACTTGGACAAGGATTCGGTTAGGTAATGGTTCACGACTATCAAGAAGAATAGATACAACTCAGGGTTTAAAGCAAGGATGCGTATTAGCACCGTATTTATTTAATCTATTTTTATCTGACCTCACGGAAGAATTGGATAACGAGTTGGCTCATTCTCCGAAACTGGCAAACAAACAAATCTCAAATTTATTGTACGCCGACGATGTTATTTTGCTGAGCCAGACAAAGATAGGGTTGCAACGACTTATAAATAAAATATCAACGTATTCAATTAAGAATAAGATGGTAATAAATGAAACAAAAACAAAAGTAATGTCAGTCTGCAATAGGGCATTGAGCCACCGTAACCATAAATGGTACTTACAAAGTCGGCAGCTTGAACAAGTAAAACATTACAAATATTTGGGCTTATGGTTTGACGAGAAGGGTTCATTTTCACAGCATAAAACAGAGTTGAAAAAAAGAAGTAACAGCTTGATTATGGCTTTTCGTTCATTACATAGCTCTTTGGGTGGTCCAACTTATGCTCCATTATTAAAGGTTATAAAAGCGAAGCTAATGCCCAGTCTCACTTATGGAAGCGAAGCTCTTTGCGGTACGGACTTTGCACTTTTGAACAATGCTATAACAAAAACGTTTAAAAGCCTGTTCCGACTTCCGGTTAATGCATCACCGGCCCAGATCCGACTGGAATTCGGTTTTTTAATCAGCAAGTTGTGAGGATGGGCCACTACGTAAAGGTATGGAAACAAATTAAAACCAATAATTTTAATCCGATGAGCTGTCTACTCTGGCAAGAATTGCAACAGAATCAAACTTCCCGATTTTATACATACCTTCAAACAGCACTGGAGGAATTGTCTGCACACGAGATTTGGGTGATGTCAATAACACCATTATCTTTTAAAAATTAATAAATAGATTAACAAAACAATTATCACTTTTAAAGGATAAAGAGTTGTTCATTAAAAGGTCTCATGCCTGGATGATTGTGAATGAATATACGACCATCAAAGTGCAACCATATCTAGAAATTCCGTGGACTATACAAACAAAGAACTTATTTATGTCTGCAAGATTTGGAAACCTGCCGGGATAATGCACACAAAGCCTTGGCTGAGACCAACTAAGCCAATCCCCTGTAGATTATGTAACCAATGGGAAGAAAATATTATACATTTGGTTTGCATATGTACATCATTGAAGGTTGAAAGAAAGAGGCTCTTAAAGATCTGTTTTAATGAAAGAGGGATCCGATCATGCAGACAAGCTATGTTAGCGTGTTTTAAGCCTATGGATATAGTAATGATTGCAAATTTTACTAAATTTTTGACCCTTGTAAAAGAGAAGTTGGAAGTCAATGACTCAAGCCTAACAGGAATGGAAGTCGCTGGTAGTTGAGAGCATTTGCACATGAGACATTGCACAAACGTAAAGAACTTATATCTGTAAATAATTGTTATTTTAATATTTGTAATAATTGATTTATAATAACGATGAATTGAATTTGTCTATTTAATGTATTTTTATGACTGTGCTTGTGTAGACATGTTTTAATGATTGTGTATTGGTGATTTTTTTGAATTGTAAGATTTTAATTAATCATGCAATAAATAAATAACTATAACTATAAGTTGAGTATAGTGGAGTGCCGTTGAGTGGACTGGCGTCCAGTGGAATAGCGTAGAGTGGCATGAAGTACCATGAAGTGGCACAGATTAGAATGGCATAGAGTAGAGTAGAGTGTAGTGTCATAGATTGGAGTTGTTTACAGTGGAAGAGTGCACACTGGAGAGGTGCACAGTGGAGGTGCTTACAGTGAAGTGGTATAGACTGGAATGTAATAGAATAGAGTGGTGTATGGTATATTATTGTAAAGTAGAGTGGTGTAGTGTGGAGTGGCCTAGAGTGGAGTGAGGTGTAGTACAGTGGAATGGCATACAGTGGATTAGCATACAGTGTAGTGGTATATAATGGACTGACATACAGTGGAATGGTGTAGAGTGGAGTGGTGTAAAGTGAGGTGTCATACAGTGGAGTGGCATAGAGTGGATTGTGTTAATTGAAACAGGGGTAATATGAAAGTGTGTGAATGAATGTAAATATCATGTGGCAGGAATATACATTATGATGTGTAAATGTTTATTTTTGGTAGTGGCCTAGGGTGGAGTGGGGTAGAGTACAGTGGAGTGGCATATAGTGGATTAGCGTACAGTGTAGTGGTATATAATGGACAAGGTGCAAAGTGGAGTGGCGTAGTATCTGTAAATAGTGTAAGTAGAGATAAACTTTTAACTTTAAAAAAATGTACTTATATACTGTGCCACGTTATACTGTGGTTTGTTCACAACATTACCAGGGACTGAGAAGTGAATGTGATTGGCTAATGGCTGTGTTTACCAAAGGTAAAAGGCAGCCATGTAGTTTTTATCATAGTTTTGCTGGTTTCTGAGGTCTGTGTTTCACTGCGTTCTGGGTTAGAGTGTTACTTATAGGTATGTATTAGGCTTTATTGTTGTTCACTATCTATTATCACTTTATTTAAGTGGTAATCGGTGGAGATTTTTATTTATACATTTCTATATATTTTATAGGAGTTTAGGGTGAACTGCACTTTTTTAAAGTAGCGCAATAATTTGTAGGTACATGAATAATATTAAGATTAATGAAAATAATTGTAGAAAACATATTAAAAACATAAAACAATTAGGTAAATAAATAAAAATAATATAAAAATATACATTTCAAATAAAAATAGATTTTTTAAACAATAATAAACATAAAAAGATATATAATTTAAAACATATAACAGCAAGTAAAAGAAACAGCAAAAATAAATTAGTAATCTCCAATTAAAATAAAAGTATGGGAAGTGTTACACTTGAAAGGTGTTATATTTAATATTCCTACTCAACATAAACAAACTCATTGAAAATATTGGACTTCAGACTCCAGTCTAAGCAACAGTACAGAAAGGTTTGGATTTCGGAGAGGTTAGACTTACTATTCCCACTCTTATTTAAGTATCGCAAGGAAAAATGTTGGACTTCAGAGAGGCTGCATTTACTATTCCACTCCAATCTAAGCAACAGTATGGAAAGTATTGGACTTCAGAAGAGTTGGAATTACTAGCCCCACTCTGATCTAGGCAACAGTAGAGTTACTCTTTCCACTCCATTCTAAGCAACAGTAGGGAAAGTGTTGGACTTGGACAGGTTAGATTTGCTACTCCCACTCCAATCTAAGTAACAGTAGGAAAAGTCTTACACTTCAGAGGGGTTCCATTTACTATTTCTACTCCAGTCTAAGCAACAGTAGGGAAGGTGTTGAACTTCTGAGCAGTCAAATTAAATGTTCCCATTCCACCCTAAGCAAAATTAGGAAAACAGTTGAATTTTGGAGAGGTTAGATTTACTATTTCCACTGTAATGTAAGCAAAGCTGGGAAAGTGTTGGACTTCAGGGCATTAGATTTACTATTCCCTCCCCAATATATACAACAGAAGGAAAAGCATTGGACTTCAAAGGGGTTAGATTTAACACTCTAACTCCATCCTAAGTAACAGTAGGGAAAGCGTTGGACTTTGAAAGGGTTAATTTTACTATCCCCACTCCAATTAAGCAACAATAAGGAAAGCATTGGAATTGGATGGGCTAGATTTACTATTTTCACCCAATCTAAGCAACAGTAGGGAAAGTGTTGGACTTCAGAAAGGTTACATATACCAATACTACACAGTCATTTAAAAAAAAAATATATCTAAAAACATAAAATGATCAACCATATTTAAACTAAAAATATATATTTTATACATTTAAATAAGAAGCAAAATGTATTATAAATATACAAAATAAATGTATAAATAAATGAAATATTGAAATAAACATACATAGAATTCACTTTTCTCGCTGCTACTAAAAAATAAAAAAAAACACAAAAAGATAAATTGAAATATAAATAAAACAATAATAAATTTTAAATAAAATAAATAAAAAGAAACATAAAAATAATAAATGATAAATATAATATGCACTTGTTTATAAATATTACGAATTATTTCTTACATAGGGGCCGATTACGATGTTGGTCATAAAGCCACCGACCTTGGGTCGGAGGCTTTACGACCGACATCGTCGGTTTCAATTCCTACCGGCTGATTACGATACAGCCGGTCGGAATTGAAACCGGCCAGTCAATCTGGCTGGCTTCCGACGGGCTCAAGGAGCCTGTCGGCCAGTCGGAATTGGCCCGTAATCCATATGGACGGCGGTTTACGCCATCTGGATTACGATGCAAGGTTTACAGCTCGGTTTCCAAGCCAGCCTTTCCGACATGGAAACCCTGATGGAAAGCGTGTTTGGGGGCCCATAACAGGGCCCGCTTCCCTTGCTGCCTCTGGTTGGGGAAGAAGGGGCACCTATGGTGCCCCACTGCTAATCCCTGCACCCCTGGCAGGCACCTTAAGGTGCCTGCCAGGGGTGCAGGGATTAACACAATCTCCCATTTCTCCATGGGGGCTTGTGTTACGGCCAGTTTACGGCCATAACACAAGCTCCCATAGTGAAATGGGAGAATGCGATCACACCATGTGCGATCGCATCATAATTAGGCGGTCTGGACTGCCGACCAAAGGTCGGTCGGTCCCGTTTCTGCCATATGTCACTCAGATGAAACTCCCACCGACAACATAATAGGCACCTAAATCTAAGTAAAACAACAATTTTACATATTAAATAATCAAGGAAATAATTATATAATGAATTATAAATTAAATATTTAAATAACATAAAAATAAAGAAAACTATTTTGATATGTCATTTCTCACCCAATTCCCCTACAAACTGTACAACACGCTATAACATTTTACATGAATAATTATACTATACAAAATATAAATATAAAATCCAAAATTAAACCCAAATAAATGAAAACAATTAAAAAAATTAACATTTACATAATAACCAATAAAATATTTAATTTACTTTATATCACTTAACATTAAAAAACAATTCTTTAAAATGTATTTAACTTCCCACTATATTCTCCTACAAACCTTAAGTCCCGTTACTAAATTATAAACTACTAATTAAATTTAAAAAATGTAATTACCATATGAAAATTACAAACTACATTTAAAAAATGACAATTATACTAATTATTAGTATATACATATATATTTAATTAAAATCAATGTTTCTTACACCTATATTAAAGTACAGAATATTAATTACAACACTTTTCTTCATAACGATATTGTATACAATAAAACCTGTATTCTCACTTTTGATATTCTGTTCCACTATATTTTTGCAGAGGTGATATGTTTGACAACATGTTTGTCACATGATATTTTGGAGTCAATATGTGTTTCATTCACCATAGATATTTACCATGTGCCCATTTTGAAAATGTCCCTTTTCGCATGAAAAGGGTAGCTACACAACTGTAAGTGATTTTCTCTACTCCGGCACAAAGAGACTTCAAACCTAATTGAAAAATGTGTGTTTAAGACTCTATGTACAACACACAAGATGATGGACGGAATGTTGCACATTGGCAAACATTCACCCCCAGTCACAGATCTGGGCTTAATCCATCGTTATTTTGCTTCACCACGCCACCCCAGTTCAGACATAGCCATATGCAAATCAGTCTTGACCCTGTGCCTCATGGGAACAGTCCAGACCGAACTGCCAAGCCACGTCTTCCCTGGACCGGAATCAAGCATCCTAGGACCGGTTTCGGGCTTTCAGCCCTCATCAGCCAGGATAGCTTGACTCCAGTGGCGCAGTGAGCACTGGACCCACGTCTGGGCATACCCCTCCCACTTAGGGCGAAATGCAAAACACACAAGATGATGGACGGAATGTTGCACATTGGCAAACATTCACCCCCAGTCACAGATCTGGGCTTAATCCATCGTTATTTTGCTTCAGCACGCCACCCCAGTTCAGACATAGCCATATGCAAATCAGTCTTGACCCTGTGCCTCATGGGAACAGTCCAGACCGAACTGCCAAGCCACGTCTTCCCTGGACCGGAATCAAGTATCCTAGGACCGGTTTTGGGCTTTCAGCCCTCATCAGCCAGGATAGCTTGACTCCAGTGGCGCAGTGAGCACGGGACCCACGTCTGGGCATACCCCTCCCACTTAGGCGAAATGCAAAACACACAAGATGATGGACGGAATGTTGCACATTGGCAAACATTCACCCCCAGTCACAGATCTGGGCTAAATCCATCGTTATTTTGCTTCACCACGCCACCCCAGTTCAGACATAGCCATATGCAAATTAGTCTTGACCCTGTGCCTCATGGGAACAGTCCAGACCGAACTGCCAAGCCACGTCTTCCCTGGACCGGAATCAAGCATCCTAGGACCGGTTTCGGGCTTTCAGCCCTCATCAGCCAGGATAGCTTGACTCCAGTGGCGCAGTGAGCACGGGACCCACGTCTGGGCATACCCCTCCCACTTAGGGCGAAATGCAAAACACACAAGATGATGGACGGAATGTTGCACATTGGCAAACATTCACCCCCAGTCACAGATCTGGGCTTAATCCATCGTTATTTTGCTTCACCACGCCACCCCAGTTCAGACATAGCCATATGCAAATCAGTCTTGACCCTGTGCCTCATGGGAACAGTCCAGACCGAACTGCCAAGCCACGTCTTCCCTGGACCGGAATCAAGCATCCTAGGACCGGTTTCGGGCTTTCAGCCCTCATCAGCCAGGATAGCTTGACTCCAGTGGCGCAGTGAGCACGGGACCCACGTCTGGGCATACCCCTCCTACTTAGGGCGAAATGCAAAACACACAAGACTCTATGTACAAAATGCTCACTGCTGAAAACATGTTTTTCAACTTTGTGAAGGACTCCTTTCTTTAACAGGGGCACATTTTAAGGATTCTTTTCGCACAAAAACAGCTAGTGCATGACTATCAAATTATGTTTATCTATTCCTGAACAAAGGATTCACCAGCCACTTTTAGGAAGCCTAGTTGTATACCCCCCGCACACCAATGTACAGCATTTGGTCTCACCTCTCGAAAATGTTAACATTGCAAAAGACTACTATAATTAAAGTAGGAGCATTCTGAGATTTTTATTCCCATGAAAAAGACAGCTGTACATCACCAACGTGACTTTCTCTATACTTACACAATGACCTTACCAGTTAAGTTCAGGAATGCAATTTGTAAGACTTTTGTATATGATTTGGCCTTCAAATAATAAGACCTTAAACCCTGAGAAGGTTTCTTCTAGTCGACTGGGACAATTCTGAGAAGGTGCCTTTTTCCATGAAGAAGGCTCTTGCACCACACTGCCAAACTACATTTCTGTACACTTGTACAAAAAAACACAAGCATTGTTTAAGAATTTCTATTCTACACTCTAAATACAAAAGGTTGGTTCTCAAATGGATGTTTCAACTTTGTGAAAGGTTCCTATGTTTCACATGGGCACATTTTCAGAATGTGTCTTTTTTTCCATAAAAGGTGGATGTACCACTGCCAACGTGATTTTTTTCTACTTTTGCACAAAGGACAGCTAGCCCCATTCTGGAAAACCCACTTACAGAATTTGTGCTTCCAAACACAGTAAATGTTTTTAGGTTGTTAAACAAGGTTTATATACATATATATATATGTATTCATAGAGTGTGAGACTGGGTAGCTAGAAAGAGCCCCAAGAACAGGTAGAATAAATACTTTGAGAGAAACAAGAGCTTTATGAGGGAAGTACCATTACATTCTCGAATTATAGAGACAAAATCTATAAAGATGTGCCAGTTCCTAAATCTATTTCTCTATTGTAATAATCCTAAAGGGTCAGATCGAATCAACATGAGGAGCTTGTTGCAATCAGAAATACAGTTTTATCTTCCTGATGGAGACTAGATTTCAAAAGATGGCTAGAAAAGAGAATGAGAACTCAGATACTTGGATTTATAAGGAAGTGTGGATTTTCCTGGAGGAACACAGTTTAATCAGTTAATGCTTCGTTTGAAGTGAAATTAATAGATATGGGATAATTCCAGTGTATCTCTGGTGGTGGCTTAAGTACCACTATTATCACATTACATCATCTCATGTGCATATATAAAGTACACATTCACACCTATGGATATCTTGGTGTTGACTACCATAAGTTAATTGTTATCCAAGTAAATGGTAATTATTGTATGAACCTTGCAAGTATGAAAGACTGAGTGGAAGCACAAGGATTCAAACATGTGAGAGAGAGGCGAAACACATATCCCTCAAGAGGATTCATTAGTTTAATAAGCCATCAGAGTAAAATAATCTGTATGGATCCTTCAACTTCCCTATCATCACACATCAAGGTGGAGACTTGAGCATGACTGTAATCGCACACTCTCCCTGTGCATACCTATAATCACACACTATCTCTGTGGGGACCTGTGCATCCCTATAATCACACACTATCTCTGTGGGGACCTAGGGATGTCTATAATAACACACTCTCTCTGTGGGGACCTTGGCATGTCTATAATCACACACTATCTCTGTGGGGACCAGGGCAAGTCTATAATCGCACACTGTCTCTGTGGAGGCTTGTACATCCCTATAATCACACACTATCTCTGGGGGGACCTGGGCATGTCTATAATCACACACTATCTCTGTGGGGACCAGGGCAAGTCTATAATCACACACATTCTCTTTGGAGACCATGGTAATACTATAGTCACACACTATCTCTGTGGGGACCTGAACATCTCTATAATCACACACTATCTTTCTGTGGGGGCCAGGGCATGTCTATAATCACACACTATTTCTGTGGGAACCTGGGCATGTCTATCATCACACACTATCTCTGTGGAGACCTGGGCATGTCTATAGTCACACACTATCTCTGTGGGGACCTGAACATGCCTATAATCACATACTGTCTCTGGCAGGACCTGGGTATATCTTTAATCACACACTATCTCTGTGGGGAACCGAGCATGTCTTTAATCACACACTATCTCTGCGGGAACCTGGGCATGTCTATAATCACACACATTCTCTTTGGCAACCATAGTAATACTATAGTCACACACCATCTCTGTGGGGACCTGGACATCTCTATAATCATACACTATTTCTGTGGTGACCGGGGCATGTCTACAATCACACACTATCTCTGTGGGGACCTGGACATCCCTATAATCATACACTATCTCTGTGAGAACCTGGGCATGTCTTTAATCACATACTATCTCTGCGGGAACCTGGGCATGTCTATAATCACACACATTCTCTTTGGCGACCATGGTAATACTATAGTCACACACTATCTCTGTGGGGACCTGGACAGCTCTATCATCACCCACTATCTCTGTGGGGACCTGGCACCTCTATAATCACACACTATCTCTGTGGGGACCTGTGCTTCACTATAATCCAACAATACCTCTTCAGGACTTGAGCATGTCTATAATCACACACTATCTGTGACTCCATCTCAGCCTCACTATAATCACATACAATTTTTGCAGGGATCTGAGCATGACTAATAAAATGCACCATTTCTTCAGGAACCTGAATATTTCTATCATAACTGTCTCTATATAGGCAGTTGAATATGACCATCAAAACACTTTTTATATGGGGACTTGAATATGATTGTAACCACGCACTGTTTCTGTGAGGACTTGAATATAACTATAATTATACACTATCCCTGAGGGGAACTTGAATATGAATATAAACACACTCTATCAGGACTTGAGAGTGAATATAATTAAATGCTATATCTGTGGGGACCTGGGCACAACAGGAATGGCATACTATTTATGCATGAACATCAGGATAAGTATCATTATACACTATGGAGGACTTTAACATGACTATCATAACACTGTCTATGTGGGGACTTGAACATGACTATAATCACACAGTATCTATGCGGGGAATTGAACATAACTGTAATCACACACTATCTCTGTGGGGACCTGGGAATTACTATAAAAACACACTGTTTCTGCATGAACTGCAGCATCACAATCATCATACACGGTCTCTGGTTGTACTTGAACATGACTGTAACCAAACACTATATCTCTACGGACCTGGGCATGACTATAATAATCAGACACTATCTTTTGGAGGATTTTAGCATGACTATAATAACATGCTAACTGTGTGGCAACCTGGGCTTCACTCTAATGACACACTATCTCATGCACTTTCAACATAACTATCATTAAACACTATCTCTACAGAAAATTGAGCATTATTACAATCACACACCATCTCTGTGGGGGCTTTAACATACATATAATCACACTCTGTCTATGGGGACTTGAGAGTGACTGTAATTAAACACTGTCAGTGGGAACCTGGGCATCAATATAATCATGCACTATCTCTGTGGGGGCTTGAAAATGACTGTCACAACACACTCTCTCTGTCAGCTCTAGACATTACTATAATCACTTGCCATATCTTTGAAGACTATTATTGTACAGCCATATCAAGAATGTGGTGAAGTTGATGTAAAAAAAAAGGTAATCTCAACTTGACTTTCCCATCTGACCACAATACATATTTTTTGGCCTTTACATGAATTTAACTATTTGTTTTTTTCTCATCTCTTAATGTTTGTGAGAACTCAGCAATAGACTAGGTATATGTAAATCTCTTTCAGTTGACTTTATATACTATATGTTTCTACTGAAAAATGCATTATCATCAAAATCCATTTGCTGGATGCTCTTAGGACACAAGGAGATATTCATATATGTCTAAACTATCAAGTAATATAGGTAAAGCACTGAAAAATAACATTTAGCCATTTGTTTGTGAATGTATTCAATCAGACATGATAATTATTGAGTAAGTCCCCGCAAGGATGGTAACACACGTTCAAGTCTCCACAAAGATGGTTCTGTGCGCGTGATTAATTAACAATATATTTGCAGATTTGAAGCAGGATCCTATATAATTAATTTTTTCTTAACCTTTTTCTGTTATTGGTATATTTTTAAAACATTGGGAAAGGTTAGTCCCCACAAGGCAGGTGTTCACACATAGTCCCCACAAGGATGGTAACACGTGTATGCGTGTGTGTGTGTGTGTGTGTGTAACCATTAGGCAAATCGTTTTCGAAATCATCAACCAGATTGTTTTTCATTGTTGCCTAGGAAGTACAGGTTTTGAGCTTCTACCGAAGGAACCATTGTTTAGAGTATTCTATATTTACCCAGGTTCCTAGGGACACCAGGTTGCCCCATATTGTGTGTGAGTAAAAGAGTGGAAAAAGGCAGTAGAATCTCCCCCAAAAAATCTCGGCAAATCCAGTTCTGCATATTACATCGAGCTTACCTCTCCCCTACCAAACTGAATCAGATATTTCCCATAATCCAAGTGCTATGCCCTAGATGTGGGAGTGACGAGGTGTACTTCCACTACATGTTGTAGGATTGTCCTTGCCTAACTGCATACTGGTGGCCAGTTATAACAGCTATAGAGAATACTGTTGGGAGAATTGATGTGGAAACGATTGGGATCATAATGCTGGGTATGCACCGGTGGAAGTCTTATGTTAAGGTAGCTACAAGATTTATGGACTTAGCACTGCTCCTTTCAAAAAGGAACATTACGAAAAACTGGAGATGGCGGCCTCCCCCCCCCGTACAGGGTTGGCGTAAAGACGTCTTGTACTGGGCTGAGTGCTACTCAGGGAAGAGAAACGAGGCCTGCACACAAAAACAATCTCAGAGAGTTAGAAAGCATTGACACAGCATGTTTCAAACAACACTGAATGATGACTACAGACCCCCTTGAATACATAGAGGGAAGGCCCTAATGGAGGGATTCTCGATCAAGTCCGTGTGCTCAAAACCAGAACACCCACTACCCCCCAAGCACAATCAAACACCACAAGGACAAAAATAAATAAACAGCTCCTCCCAGAAACAAATGCCCAACATGAATGAGCCATAGCACACACTAGGGCTACATGGCCCCAGACAAGAAGTCCTCTCAAAAAACGAGTCACTACCTGACACTTCCCATCGAATTATTGAGTATATATTATATTAACAAATGTATGAATCACAATGCCTTCCAGAGTGTAACCAAGCGGGGGGGAGGGATATCAGTGGGCAGTTAGGGGAGGAATTTCTTTACCGTTCATTAACCGCATGCAGAATGTTCCCTATGTTGATGTATGATGTTGTTGTACACCAAACAATCAGACCCCTTTAATGAGAAAATTGCGTTAACTCCATTATATACGGAGAAAACAATATAACTGTGTTTAAAAAAATTGATATATTTGTACCAGCATATACATTGGAACTTGCTTTGCAGAAAATTTCCGGTTTTCTCTTTTCAAAAATAGCACTAGCCACAATCCGTTGTGACGTATCCTGCACCAAGCCCCCGTCCTGTAGCCTTTCCCAAAAAATGTTTGCAAAGATCCGTGATGAGGGACAAGAGGAGTGCAGTATTGTAAATCTGATCCTATGTTTAGCTGTATGTTATTTATTTCACTGTTTTATATATTCCCCCACACACTGCCTTGCGGGCATTTTAAAGCAATACTGTGCACATGTGCATATTGTAGATAAGCATTAAGGGCCTCAATTATGAGGACCTACCGGCACTTTTGCGCCATCGGAATGTCACTTTTTTGACGTTCCGGTGGTGCAATGTGCCACGGTCATATTTATAGGGCCACGTAAAGCCACGTTACGTGGCTTTTCAAGACCTTATAAATATGTGCCCCTTTCACCCCGAAAACTGCGTGAAAGGGGCGTTCCATGGGTTTTGCTGGGGGAGTTCCCAGCAACATCCATGGCTTTTTGGCACTGCCCCAGATTTACGAGAAATCGTAAGTCTGAGGCAGCGCCAAGAACGTACGCCTCCCCAGGGAAGGCGTAAGGGAGGCACAACGAGAAGAAATATCTTTATTTCTCCTCGTTTTTCCTATTTCTATGTGAGTTGCATTCTGCAGCACACATAGAAAGAGGAAAAAGCCTCTTGTGATTGCTTTTGTGCAGGAAGGTTTCCCTTCCTGCACAAAAATAATCATCCCCGCAACGCAGGCACCCTTGCACCATGGTGCAATGGCGCCTGCGTTGGTGCACGGCAGCCCATTGTGTGCCGGCGCAGGGGAAAAGGACAGGAATGCGCCGTATCTAATAGATACAGCGCATTCCGCTGCTCTACGGCAAAAAAACCCATAAATGAGGGCCTAATTTAGTGCAGAATGCAGCACACATAGAAAGAGGAAAAACTAGGGGGGATATTCTCAAGAACGTGTGATAATTATCGCAAAATTAGCTTAACGCAACTTTGCACATCGCAGTCTATCGCGGTAAAATAACGCCACGTTAACGTTGTATTCTCAACACGGCGGTACCATGCGATAGTCTCACGCTAACGCGTCAAATGACCGCGATAAAAATACCGTGACGGCAAAAAAACGTGAAACACGAACGCGAAAAAAGTTGTGATGTGGCCAACCGCGATAAAAAAAACAGCGATAACCAGCGACAGGCCTGCAATTTCCACGCGTCATGCGGGAAAATGCACTATAAAAGCACCGAAAAACACAAACAAAATAATTCAAACTGCGTAGCACCATGGAGGAAGCCGGAGCAAGTACAGAGGATGACTAGAACCCCACAAGCCCCCAGGAGGACCAGCCTGGGACCTCGGGGTCATGGAAGGGCAAGGAGAAGAAGACGAGAAAGACGAGGTTCAGTCCGCAGGAAAACAGCATCATCATCACTGAGGTGATAGAACACCACCAACAACTGTTCGTCACCTCCAACGTGTCATTGGCAAAGAAAAATGCAATATGGCAGTCCATCCTGGACAAGGTGAATGCAGTCGGAGTGAGGAGGAGGACAATTGGAGAGGTCAAGAGGCGCCGGAATGATGCGAAGCGCAAAACCAAGAAGAAACTCGCTGACAACCATCAGACAACAATGCAGACTGGAGGTGGCAGTCCAGCGGAACACCAGGAGCTGGATGACATGGAGGAAATGGTGGCCACAGTCATCAGTGGGGAGACGGTGGCAGAAGTTGGGGGTCCGGACACTGCTCGACATGACCTGACACAACAGCACCAGGGTGAGTACCGAACAGGGACTGGGGGGACGGGGGGGAGATGGGCACAATGGCACACATGCACAATTAAGTAGAGCACACTGCACACCCACAATGACTCTGGATCATGTCCCTGATCCCCTTGGCACACTGCAGCACACATACAAACAGCAAGTAGGCCCCCGTCCACTATGGGCACAAAGGGGTCCCTCCCCACACAGCACCAATCTCATAACCAACCCATGCACATGTGTCAAAACCAGCAAAGCTGCGTGTCTGTGAGCCACACTGACAATGCAAGTGACACTGCATGATGAACAGCATGGCTGCAGTCCAATTTTCATGACATGGTGCACGCCACGACACTGAGGTGGCTGAGTGTGGAACACATCCGTAAACAAGCAGGTCACACTCTGACACATCCACGTGCACAAACAACCCCTGACGTCAACAACACATCTGCGGATAAACCATGCCCAAGAGCCCAAAATCCGAACTAGAGCCAAAATTAGCCAAGTCTGCAACATCTCAGCACTGTAGAAGCACAGAAGTCAAAGGCACACCGCCTCAATGGGATAAGGGGCAGCAAAATCACAGCTGCAGGGGCGACTCTCCCACAATGCAGCACACACACATAGCAATAACAGCACATCATCATTGACGACAATGTGGTACAAAGTGCAACACTCTCACTACAGAACAGAGGACACAACTGGTTCCGCTTGTGCGTAGAAACTGGCCTATCACATCTGGCATAGCAGGAAACTGTGAGATGAAAATGTACGTGTACAACCTCACATCCGTGATGTAGTTCAAATGTCCACTGTCCTGCATCAAATAGTCAGCTCCTCCCAAACAGTCACAATGTACATTGTCATGCAGTCTGTATGTAAACTTGAACAATGCATCAACATGCATGTCAACACAATGTTAAAAATGCATCTCCCCTACACATTGCAGAGGGACAATCAACACCTCCTGCAGAGCAGACCAGATTACTCATCAGTGATGATGAAGAGGACCTCCACACCTTCGACACTGACGCCCTACAACAGCTCATGGACATCTTAGGCAACCCACCTCCAGGAGCAGGGCAGCCCAGCAGCATCAAGGAGACCCCACCCCCTGCACAGACCACACAGCAGGAAGCACCCACCACCACGGCTGGCTCCCAGCACCTCACCGAAGCACACATTCCATTCCAAGGCCAGGTGTTAGACTGCCAGAAGGAGGTGGCTGAACAGGGGCGGGTGGGTTTCGACCTCATGGCAGCCGAACTAGATTACATACGTGGGTGTCTAATTCCCATCAGGGACCACTTACACTCCCCAACGGACACCCACACTGCGACAGAGACACACGCATTTGCACATTTCCAGTACAGAACCACGCCCAGAGCCCCAGGATAATAATTCACACCCCTACGCTGTACTTGCGTTCGCCGGCCCAGGCCACTCCTCTTCCATATAAAGGGGGGGGACAAAGCTACATGTCCAAGGTCTTACCCGCTGCCTGAGGTGACATGGTTGCGTCCACTGTACACAGCACAATGTAATGTGGTAGGGCCCGGGGCCATCATGCATATGTAATGAGCACACGGACACACTTTGATAGTTAGTTGAACTGGCTACGGGCACGTGCGCCCGGCCACTTTTCATTACCAGGGTCACCTGACCAGTGACGCCTTTGCTGGATGGGTGTGGGGTGAGTGTGAGCCAGCCCTCAGGGAGTGGTTGGTGCTGGCAACAACTTGAACAGTGATCACTATTAAAGCGGAAACAGAAAACACCAACATAACGCAAACAACTGCGAAGCATCATGGTGGTAGCCGGAGCAAGTACAGAGGTCACCCAATATTCAATCAGAAGGGTCTGTGAGTTGCAGTGCACTGAGGTAGAGGCACCAGAGCTGAGCGTGCTCATGTGAAGAAATTGTCTAGGATTGTGTCCCTTCTGGATATTCCTGCTGCAGCTGCAGTGGGGTGTGTTACACCTGCCTCATCTTCCTCATCATCGTCCCAGGTCTTCCCCACTGCCTGAGGTGACATTGTTGCATGAGCTGTCCACAGCACAAGACTCAATCAGGAAGGCTCCATGAGTTGTGGTGCACTGAGTTAGTGGCACCTGAACAGCTGAGCAGGGTATCAAGCTGATGATGGCATCCAAGACAGGTGTGAGCAACTCTGATAGTCTGGCTGTAAGACTCTTTCGACTCTGGCAGTTGTTGGTTGGAGGTGGTCCTGGCGGTGGTGGCGTGTGCAGCCAGCGGTGATGCGTTGTCCGGGCAGGTCAGGACTCAATTTGATGTGTGAGCCCTGGTGGACCGCAGTTGAGGCCGGAGGCAGCGGTCAGTGCAGGGCCACAGACACATGGCGTTGATGACCCCCAGGCCATCGACTCAGAGGCCATCCAATATTCATTCAGACAGGGTCCATGACTTGAGCTGCACAGAGTTAGTGGCCCCGGATGCACTGCGGCCGGCACAGGCACACCGCAACGGGACAGTGACTTGCGGTGCACTGAGGTAGGGCCACGAGAGCTGAGCGGGTCCTCGTCGATGTTGAAGGTGAATGTCGCAGAGTGTTTCGGGGGACAGTGGAAGGTGTTCTTCCAGGGCATGATACAGAGGGCAGAACCAAGCAGAAACAGGCAATATGGAGGAGATGAATGCTACAGACTCATTTTTAACACCAAGTCAGTATCAACTACATGATGATGAAGACAACCCCCAGGCCATAGACTCAGACGCCACCAAAGTTCAACCAGAGAGTGTCCATGAATTTCGGGGCACAGAGTTAGTGGCACCAGAGCTGAAAGGGGATGCAGTCTGCGATGAGGCCTGTACAATGGTATAAACTCTGTCATAACAAAATCAAGACTCAGTTCCAAATGTGTGACCTACTTCACCGCAGTGTAGGCCGGAGGCAGCGGTGGAGTACGTCAACGAGAATTGAGTGCTGGGGGCCTGTGTCGCGGAGGCCAGCGATGGTCTGAGGAGGCTGCCAAGGTCGCGGGCCTCAGGCTTGGAGCTTGCACCGGCACGTGGTGGGCCCTCTTTGACACACGCCAGTGTCGGCAGGTGAGCAGTGAGGCCTGGGTGCGCAGGAGCAGCCAAGATGGGCCTGGGGTCCAGCGGCCTGGGGTGCAGCAGGGGCACAGGATCGCAGGCACCACCGCTCACGGCGTCGGCCTCGTGGCAGGGTGAGAGGCGCCGCCCTGGCAGACACGTTGGCCATTCCCGGAGAGAACCTTGCCAAGAGCAACGTGCTTTTTATTCACACCCCTACGCTGGCCTGGCATACGCCGGGCCAGCCCTCTCCACTCACGCTTACAGGGGGGCACGTAACAAGCTACATTTCTGTGATCTTCCCCACTGGCTGAGGTAACATGGTTGCGTCCACTGTCCACTACGCTCCAAACACCAGCAGTGTATGTCGACATGGAAATGTCTGTGGGCTGCATACTCAAGTCTGTCCAGCACATCCACGCCACACTTGGCATTGTGTACATTCTCATTCATGGGTCACTTGCCTCCTTCGCACATGCCTGGTTCCCACCTCTCCCCACATTCTGCTATTGTGTGGCTGTGGTGCCATGCCGTTGTTGGCTTGTGTACATGGCTAGCCCAGGTTACCACAGTAAGTTGTGTTGTCGTGTCTGGTATGTGGGCATGATGTTTGTCATGTTGTATGTGATTTTGTAACGTGTGCATTCTCAGAGTTGTGAGTTGTTTGTTGGTGGAGTTGAGGTGTGTGGTGTGTTCAGTTGGTACTTACCGACGAGCATTGAATTTGCATAGATGCCAGCCTCAAAGTGCTGGTTGATGATGGACTGTTGGAAGATGAAGGCACACTGCCTGGGTAGTTGGCGACGGCATTGGTGAAGAGTCCCCGGTGGTCCACTATTGCCTGCACATTGATGGAATGCGTGTGCTTCCTGTTGAGGTAATTGTGTGCAGTGGCGGCAGGGGGCACGAGGAGTACATGTGTGCAGACGATTGCCCCCAACATGTGTGGGAAGCCAGCTATGGCGTAGTTCCCTTGCTTGGTCCCCAGCTGTTCCTGCGCAGTGTGTGGGAAGTAAAGGTGCTGGTGTACCAAGCTGATGATGGCATCCAAGACAGGTGTGAGGAACTTGGATAGGGCTGGCTGTGAGACTCCTCCGACTCTGGCAGTTGTTGGTTGGAAGGTCCCAGAGGCCAACAGGTGCAGCACAGCCAGCAGCTTTGTCTGCGGAGGGATGTTGGTTGTCCGCTGTGTTGGTATCGTCAGCCTGTGGGCAATGTGGGTGAGGATGCGGAGGATGGTTGTCCTTTTGAGCCTGTAGTGGGCAATGACATCCTCTGGTGTTAAGTCTGTGAGGCTGGTGCATTTTCTGAAGGTCCGTTGACTTTGTCTGCGCTGCCTCTGTGGTAGTCCGGGGGAGGCAGGGGGTCCGGGGGGGGGGTAGCGGGCCTGGGGGTGGTGGCGGTGGGTGTTGTGGCCCTCTTGGGGCTCCGAGCTGCATTATCAGTAGCTCCATGGCATCTGTTGTTCTTCAGGTGTGGCTCTGGGCAGGGCTCCCTTTTATGGTGCAGGTTGTCGTCCGACTTAACACCAGGTAAGAGCAGGTGTTAAATCCCTGCTGCTAACGCGCCTTATTGCCTGTTTAGGGATCTTAACGTCGATCTGGCTGGTCGTTGGGAATATTGCGAAGTGGTGTTATCGCTGCTTTTTTAACAGGAACGCCTACACTGCATCTCATTAGCGTTAGTTGCCGGTGTCATCCGTGGGAATGTTTTTTGCGGCTGCTATCGCAGGATAACTGGCGATATCGGCTGTTAGCACCAGCTTGTGAATAGGGCGATAAATCTAACGCCACTTTGGCTGCGATAAAGTGCCGCTAACTCGGCGATAAGTCCTTGAGAATATGCCCCTAGGAGCAGTAAAGCTATTTCTCCTCGTTGGGGAGGCGTATGTTTTTGGCGCTGCCTCAGACTTACGATTTCTCGTAAATCTGGGGCAGTGTCAAAAAGCCATGGATGTTGCTGGGAATGCCCACAGCAACACCATGAAAAGCCATGTAATGTGGCATTACTTGGCCTTATAAATATACCAGTGGCACATTGCGCCACCGGAATGTCATAAAAGTGACATTCCAGGGGAGCAAAAGTGCCGGTTGGGCCTCGTAAATGAGGCCCTAAGTTGCATTCTATACTTGCTGTCACTTGTTCATACAATAACTCTGGAACTATACTATTTAGTGCATGATTGCAGGCAGCACAGCTCGATAACAGTGGCCAGTAGTTGTCGCTCAGTATTTCTAAGCTTTGTTGAGCAACTGATCCAATAATTCAGATTGTTACCGGATTGCTACATTTTCTGTAGATGGTGTGATTACTGATTTCGCCTGTGCACAGGTTCATGGAATGGCTCTGCGAGTCTAGGCGGCAGCACAGAGTGGATAAATGCAACTCGGTTCTGTCCCCTTTTCCATTGTTCGAAATACAACCCAATGCACTTTCAGTGAGCATGATAATATGCCCATTTCCCTGACCTGCTCCTCTTAAAAGCTTTCCAATGTTTTTTGTTTTTTTTAAATTATGATTATAGCAACTCAATGGTCTCCTGTGACTTTGGACGCTGAACTATCCTCCCTGCATGCCGTTTACTCATTCTGGCTACAGTGGCTGTATTCTTTCCTTTTACTGTACTAAACTCTGCATTGTAATGGACAGATTTGCGTCATCTGGTGCCCATGTCTAGGCTACGCTGCAGGTGGCCTCTTTCACGCCGTGTGCATAAATGGTGACATTATCGCAGTAACGCTTTGCGAACATCGTCCTACAGCGCATGTGTGTTGAAGCCTGCTGGCATGGGATGCACCACAGAGCTGGCTGAACGTACTGTGTTATTATGGAAGCTGAAATGGTAAATGAGTTGTTCTTATCTTATTTGGGACTGTAGGAAACCAATTTGTTGCCTATTATTTGAGCTGCTTGAAAAGACTACTGGCGGTTTGTGGGGGAAATGTTGGATAAGTGGTGAGAAGCTTTCTCTTTTACTTGGAACGCAAATATTTTTTGAAGTCTGTTGCTCTCAACAAGAAGTTATTTTTTCACGAAAGCACATTAAAGCAAAACATGGCCATGGAGTGTTTTTAATGATCTGACTTTAATTTAATCTTGAAAGCCCTTTTGATGAATGCATAATTCACTAGCCATCGTACCCAGGATATTGAACAGAGGAGCGTTATTTGTTACAAGGTAAGATCCCCCGATTCTGACAGGACAAATGTCCACTGGAAAAGAATGATGGGAGCAACTGTGAAATCAAATAAAAGTCAAGTTTACGGTGTATGTCAGAAAGGATGAGTATCCAATCAAAGCACATAATGGGAATGTCTTTAGGACAAATACATTTCTTGGGCGGGACCTAAAGCAACCAAAAGTCAAGTCACTGCTACATTTGGTACACATACAAACTTTAACATATTGGATGTACAAACCTGCATTATTGTTCATGCGTTAAAAAATGTGGACATTGTTCACAAACTGCATTTTGAAGTAAGTATAGAAGTACTCCAGTAGTACTATTTACCTACTACAAAAAGCAATTTACAAAAAATGATATTCACAAAATGTGCATGCGGGGTAGAAACTGCTCATGTTGGGTGACAATCTGCAAGCGAGGTGGAGGCCTCCTTTCTCATGGCGGAGAAGGCTGTCTGCTGCTACAAACAGGAAATTACATACAGGACCAGGAAGTTACCACATTTCTGGTGCTTCTTATCCCTCCTCTAACCACAGCACCATCCTCTTCCATCCTGCTGCTCCTTAAGGAATCCAAATCCCCAAGAAGGCTGAGAGACAGAAGAGAGTCCCCCTAAAATTATAGGCAAGGAATGGAATATAATGTTCGATACAATGCTACAGAATGACCCTTAGCTCTGTAGGGGTCCAGAGATCTGACTGAGTATTGCAGCGTAGGCCGAGAATTGGAGAGACATCAGCATGTGGTATAGCGCAGTGGGTGTTCACACCCAAAACAAAAGGAGTAGGCCTGGACATAATTTAAATTACAGGTGCATAATTTTACTAAAATTACACCATTACGCCACTTCGCATAGTTACTCACCAATCACAGTAAAAAGTTATTGCGAAATGCACAACTCATGTAAACATTTACAGCAAACACGAGAATGTGAGCATCTGTTTTTTGCAGTATTTTATTTAAATGCATACTCGCACCGAAAATTGACGCAAGGATTCATCCTGTGTGAAAGTATAGCACAACATGACGTATTCAGATTGTGCATAGTTACTCATAATTAAATGTCATTTTGCCAAAAGTTTGCATAATTATGTGAAAGCAACTAACTCAAATTTCGCACACCCCTAGAAAGGAGTGCTGCAAAGCATTAAAAGGATTTTTGGTTCAGTGTTATGTCAATAAAAAGGCCCAGGATGAACTTGGTCTGTCCCCCCTCCCACATTTGCGGCACCAACAAATGACACCACTACACGTAAGTGCCCAGGGAAACAACCTGGCAGACCCTCCACAGTGAGCTGGAACATTTTGAGCAGCAGAGAGGCGGTAAGTGTAATCTGTGAAATTATTATATAAGTGCGTATTTATTTTGAAAATGTTGTCTGGTCATGCATCCAGTCTAATGTTTTCTTATACTGTCCATGTTGAAGGTACCATTTGTAGCCTTGTTAAAGAAATTTATTGAATGAGTGTTCAATGTTTGAAAAATCATTTTATGTTTAAAAAGTAATGTTTATTTCATGAGCTATGTAATATGTGAGGCCATAAGCAGTGCATGATGAAGGCACAAGTAATAGGCAGCTTACTAAACTATACCTGGCATTTTGGGTTTTTAACATTAGCTTGTGTCTTATTCAAACACCTCTCTATAATGCCACGTTCACAGCTTCTTTATATATATATATATATATATATCCAGAAAGATCGTTGCGTAGCAGCCGCTCACCCTTCTACCGACGCCCATAATTGGCTCCTGTAGAGGGAAAACACCATCCATAACCTACAGAAAATCAAAGTCCTTAAAAGATCACCTAGTTCGTAGTTATCACAATACACCTACCACTACTACATGGCTGGGAACCGCTAAGGGATTCAGGAAATGCAATTCCTGTAAAGCGTGTAGACATAGCAGCAATTGTGATAGCTACCATGTAGGACAGGATAAAAAGAGGAAAAAAGAGATCAACAAATTCATAACATGTACCAGTGACTATACCATCTATGTCCTGGAATGCCCATGTGGGTTAAACTATGTGGGCAGTACAAAGTTACAGTTAAAAACTTGCATATTACAACATATGAGAGCAGTGACCAATGCAGATTATAACTATCCAGTTGCCAGACATTACCAAGAAAAACATCAAAGCAACGCGAATCTGATCAAATTCTTTGGCATTGATAGAATTTTGCCACATCCCAGGGGAGGGAATCGGGAAAAACTCTTACGAGTCACAGAATCCAAGTACATCATCGAGCTTAACACTAAAATTCCGAATGGAATGAATTATGGTGAGGAGCTTGCCACCCACATAGGATACAAATGATAAGTTGGGGTAATATCACTTCCCAGAGTCTCCAGAACTGTTGTTATCCAGCATAGCTGTTTTAAATTATTCACTTTTTAGATGGTGGGGTGAGGTGGCTGAATTTCCCATAGGGGATTGACTCTGTTAGTGGGATTCTTAAGCCAGTATATTTGCATTTGCAATCTGCTTATGTTCCCCCCATACTGCTAGGCTTAGCGTATTGGATCAGATTCTCCCAGGTATGGGTCCAAGCATTACCTTCATTGGCCCCCCCTTTTCTTTCCTTTTTCTCCTTATTTTCATTATTCACTACACTCACTTTAATTACAAGCAGTTGTGGACCTGTGCTCACTAAGGAATTGATCAATGGAGAACATCGCAAGCGTTTATGATTTATGTATATTATCATACGAGTTAGCACACGATTGTATAAAATTGTTTCTATTTATCGTAACTCACAATTTGTTGCAGGGCTCAAACCCTGCTGTAGCGTACCGTGCATATGATATGGTCATATGGTGCATAAATATCAATAGTACAGAATCAACTATGATACAGACTGATAATGGGCTAACAATGGAAAAGCTATGTACAATCATTACTAACAATGGACATACAATGGAATGTTACAGACAATGCTGTTGTATATTGGGCATTTGCCAATGAATTCTCACAAGCATGTTCTGTAGCAAGGGGGTACATTACCCATAATCATTTTTGTCTTCTTCTGCTACTGATGTTCGATTAGAAAGCAGAACATAATTCGATTTTATTTTGTGCCAAAGATTACTTGCTGGCCGTGTAATTTAATTTTGGAATTAACTAGCATATTTGTGAGGAGTACGATATGGTATGATTTGTAAATATTGCAAAGTATCGATGCTATCGTATGTATATATTTCACGAAATTCATTCATGTTGAGCTGCGATGTTTCTTCACTCTCTATTAACGCTGACCTGTATTTCTACAGGCAGTTGGGCGCAGGTCACTAACTTGACAAAGGCTTCGGCGAAACGCGTTGTTCTGTTTTGTGACACAATAAACTTTATTATTATGCCTGTCCTTTGGTGTGCCGCTGGAAATTATTTGGGAGTTCCCGGATCACGTTTCCTGTTGGAAAACATATATATATATATATATATATTATCTACTGGCGGTCGCCAGTTGATAGTTATAGTTAGGACCTATTTTCCATAGGAAATTTGCAACATTCTATTTCCAATACCTTTGGCGCCGGTTGACGAATCTTCGCGAAATTCTCAAAACTTATGGCCCGCTCCGGTCCGCTCCTATCCTGAAAGTTTCGGGGTGATTCGTCAAGCGGGGGCCGAGAAAAAAGGGGGGTCCCAAAACGTGTTTTCCCCATGCAATTTTCCATAGGAACCTTTAGTCGCAGCTACAGCCCGAACTGCTGAACGGAATTACACCAAATTTGGCAAAAAGGTAGCCCTTGGTTCAGTGTCGTGCCTTTTGGTTAAATGGTGTAAATCCGTTCAGTAGTTGCTGAGAAATTCAAAAAATAAGAGTCAAAAAATCAATTTCCCATAGGGAACTTTGTGCAAGGCTACAGCGGAAACTACTGAACGGATTTACCCCAAATTTGGCATAAAGGTACTGCTTGGCTCAGAAAGCGACCTTTTCAAAAATGGTGTAAATCCGTTCAGTAGTTTTTTAAATATTAAAGGAAAAAGAACTATATATATCTGGGCGGAGCCTAACCACACATGTCATCGTGAGATCTGATTGGCTGTCAGCACTTCATCCAAGAAGTGTTGGCAGCCATCTTGGGACCAATATACATGATAGCACCCCAATGAAATGCATTGTAGTGAATAGAAGATTTTGAGGGTCACCAAAAGGAGAACTATAAAGGGTGATAACAGACTTTAGTTACATTAGAATTCATTTGTTGATGGTACCATACTAATTTTAGGAATTGTGGTGTGTTCTAGGGTGATTTTACCCTGTGAAAAACCTTCTGCTGGGATTTCATGAATCATGTTTGAGAGAAAACAATTTTCTCATGCTTGTCCCACAGAGGTTTGGAAGGTGCTCCAGAAGCTAAAATGAGAGCATATTTTCTGTAAATTCACATTATCTTTCTCAGTCATGTGAGAATGAAGTCTGACATTCTCAGTAAAACATGTAAATCCAACAAGGGCAGAGACTGTCAGTTGATTCCTTTGTGTTCTACTGCAGCTTCCCAGAGTGTTCTTAAGAACAACTAGAGCGCTAACAACCTTACCTATGACAAAAGTATGGCACACCTGAAGCCATCTTGATTGGAATAAACTGGTAACACTTAAAACATTTAATTTAAAAAGGAACAAAATGATGGGGTTCATTTTGTCTTAGAAATTATGGTTAGTGCTGTAGAAAGAAAAATTAGGACATGTTTTAAGTGAGATCTCAAATATCTTCCT
The DNA here is from genome assembly GCA_963921515.1 of Calotriton arnoldi. Classification (NCBI taxonomy): domain Eukaryota; kingdom Metazoa; phylum Chordata; class Amphibia; order Caudata; family Salamandridae; genus Calotriton; species Calotriton arnoldi. The sequence continues at coordinate 1,928,045 of CAWUFW010003006.1, read as the reverse complement.
GTTATATTTCAACAGGAGCAGCCTGCCAGTTGATTCCTTTGTGTTCTACTGCAGCTTCCCAGAGTGTTCTAAAGAACAACTAGAGCGCTAACAGCCTTACCTATGACAAAAGTATGGCACACCTGAAGCCATCTTGATTGGAATAAACTGGTAACACTTAAAACATTTAATTTAAAAAGGAACAAAATGATGGGGTTCATTTTGTCATAGAAATTATGGTTAGTGCTGTAGAAAGAAAAATTAGCACATGTTTTAAGTGAGATCTCAAATATCTTCCTGTTATATTTCAACAGGAGCAGCCTGCCAGTTGATTCCTTTGTGTTCTACTGCAGCTTCCCAGAGTGTTCTAAAGAACAACTAGAGCGCTAACAGTCTTACTTATGAAAAAATTATGGCACACCTGAAGCCATCTTGATTGGAATAAACCGGTAACACTTAAAACATTTAATTTAAAAAGGAACAAAATGAGGGGGTTCATTTTGTCATAGAAATTATGGTTAGTGCTGTAGAAAGAAAAATTAGGACATGTTTTAAGTGAGATTACAAATATCTTCCTGTTATATTTCAATAGGAGCAGCCTGCCAGTTGATTCCTTTGTGTTCTACTGCAGCTTCCCAGAGTGTTCTAAAGAACAACTAGAGCGCTAACAGTCTTACTTATGACAAAATTATGGCACACCTGAAGCCATCTTGATTGGAATAAACCAGTAACACTTAAAACATTTAATTTAAAAAGGAAAAAAATGAGGGGGTTCATTTTGCCATAGAAATTATGGTTAGTTCTGCAGAAAGAAAAATTAGGGCATGTTTTAAGTGAGATCTCAAATCCTCTTCTATTTCATTAGAAAATTCTGACATGCAGACTGAAACAATCACTTTCAATACCAGCAGTAGACTTCCAGTTAACTCCCTGGTGAGCAGTAGCTTTACTACAGTGATCTAATGAGCAACTAGAGTGCTAACATTCTGAATTTATGGCAAATGTGTGACACATCTGAATGCCTTCTTGATGGAATCAAAGTAAAAAACTGAAAGCATTTCCTACTGAGGAGACTGCAGTAAATGAGGAAATTAGGAAACTTCATAACAAATAAGTATCCCAAGATGGCCACCAGAGAAAAAAAGAGCCCAAATGTAGCACAAATATCACCCACATGTAGCCCACATATAGCCCAATGACAGAAGTGTGGAAAACACTTTTTATTTTTAGTTTTTTTGCAGTTTTATATAGTGCAGACTGGTCAGGTATTGGAGCGTTGCATCTTACTTGGACCCCTTATTGCGTATTTTGCACGAAGTACATGAGATTGATCTTGCGAAACATTGAACTTTACTATTCTGTTAACCTGAAGTTGCTCTGAACCGGGCTTTGTAACACCCGTTTTTACCTACTGGTTTTAATTAATTCTCACTGTATTGTATTAAGAAAGAGGATTTACTGTTTTTATGTACACTTTTATGATCTATGTTTCTAAATCAGATCGAATAAAGTTTAATGAATGTAATTGAAGTCTCCCAAGATGGCCACCAGAGAAAAATGAGCCCAAATGTAGCACAAATATCACCCAGATGTAGCCCACGTATAGCCCAATGACAGAAGTGTGGAAAACACTTTTTATCCTTTGTTTTTTTGCAGTTTTATATAGTGCAGGCTGGTCAGATATTGGAGTGCTTTACATGAGCATTGGTTACATCATACAAGGACAAACTCATTTTGGTTGTAGGCATGGGGAGATTAAGTGATTTGACCAGAATCACAGAATGACGAGCTGAAGCAGAAACTCCAACTTGGTAACACCACATTTTCTCCCCTAAGCGTAACATTTAATCAAGTGGTCAACTGGATAAAAAAACATAGAGATAACAAATAATTCAAAAGTGCTTTGTCGCTATTTGAGAACTGCTTGGCTCAGAAAGCGACCTTTTTAAAAATGGTGTAAATCCGTTCGGTAGTTGCTGAGAAATTGTAAAAAAACAAATATCGATATCTAGAGGCGCGGTGGATCCGCGAACCGTCCCGACCACAAGCTTCATTTTAATTGGCTGCCAACACTCCAAACCAGGAAGTGTTGGCAGCCATCTTGTGACTCGGTAGAACCGAGTCACAAGAAAACAGGGAAACAAAGGTGAAAAAGAAGAAAAGGGGGCAGGGTAGAAACACCCTGACCCCCTAGGCGTGCTCAGGGGTCCCACAAGGACCCCCAGGGCCAAAAAAAGCATTTTTTAAAAATAAAATTGGCGAAATTCGCGCTGGGGTCGCGAATCCCGCCGAAATGTAAAAATGAAGCGCGGGATACCGCGCTTCATTTAATTGAGACCCCGGGTGGGCCAGGTCCCGGGGGCATTGCCAACAAATATATGCAGGGCCCGCGGGGGCCCCCGCAGCCCCGGGGACCGCCACCTCTCGGGGCTTGTTTTTTTAATGTTTGGGGGGGGCTCCAAGGCCCCCCCAAGCCCCGGGGACCACCACCGCCAGGGCTTTTATCAAATAGGGACCCTCAGGATTCAAGGGGAATTAATCCTCCAACTTACCCTGAGCACTACTGATGCAGTCCAGCCATCGCCCTGTCACTACCCATGCACTCCTCCAATCAACCAGCGAGCACCATGTACTTATCCAATCACTCCGCCAAAACACAAGCACTTATAAATTCACCATCCACTCTCCTTGCAGTACTCTAATCATCCAGTCAGTACCCATGTACTCATCCAATGACCCAGGCACTAACTCATGGCAAATACAGAGGAGGTCATGCTAATCACAGGGGTACCCCAACGCATAGTGTTCCCTAGTGTATGTAGGTGTTTTCACTGTATTCTAAGTGTCTTTTACCACCAGAGACAGAGTCAGTTACCACCAGTACCCATCAGCAAAAGTTGGGGGCACAGGAGTACTTTCTACTCCTCTGTTGGTTCTTTCTGCACATCTCTTCCTTCTTCTTGCACTTTTCTTCGTCTTTCTGGACTTCTGTTGCCTCTTTCTGCATTTGTCTTCCTTCTTTCTGCGCTTTTCTTCTTCTTTCTTCACATGTCCTACCTCTGTAGGCATAGTTAGAAACTAGCATTTAAAAAACCTTTGAAATTCACTTAAAAAACCATAGGTTTCAGGCATGTTATAGTTAGAAATTAGCATTTAAAAAACCTTTGAAATTCACTGAAAAAACCATAGGTTTCAGGCACGTTATAGTTAGAAATTAGCATTTAAAAAACCTTAGAAATTCACTGAAAAAACCATAGGTTTTAGGGAAAGTTATAGTTAGTTGGACATTTCACTCGTACAAAACCAGAGAAATTCCCCCGTTATAGTTAGTTCAGCTAACTATAACTCGCGCCCCGCAATGCACTGCTGATGACGTCACATATGACATCACTCATGACATGGTCAGTGACATCACTGATGACATCACTGATGACATCTCAAATGACATCACTGATGACATCATCCATGTGATAATTTGATGCATCTTCTCACACCCTAATGTAACCTTTGATACACCAACTCTAAATAACAGACTGCCATTCTCAAAACCATAGACACTCCAGCAGCAATAACTACATACCCACTCACTGATTCTTAGGTCTAAAGACATATCCACTCACTCACCCGTACAGTCACTCATTCTTACAATCACTCAGTACAGGACTATCATATGCACTCATACGCCTATATAGACACTCACACACCACCACTCATCCATAGAGGTACTCACACACCTAGTCAGTCATGCAAATAATTAATCACACTCCCATTTACTCACCTATACAGTTATACACACACCAGCTCACTTACTCATACAAATACTAGGACATTCTTACGCTCTTATACAATCACTGATACAAGCACACACTCATCCATACAGTCCCTCTCATAATCACACACTCTCACTTATAGCTATTTATATATTCCAACACACATATATACTGCCTTTCACATATGTAGTTACTCACACATGTACCACTGAGATATACATTCACTCACTAACACACCCATACACACACTCACACACCCATACAGTCCATCACAGATGCACTCTTGAAACCATGCACCCAGTGAATCACCCACTCACACATCTATGCACAGAGTCACACACCTCCCACCCACACAAACACTCAGGCATCCATACAGATACTCAGACAACCAATCAATAACCCATATAGGCACTCATGTAGCTATTCACCAAACCCATGCAGCCGCTTACACACCAACAGACAGACGGATACAGACATTCACACAGTTTAGTCACTAACCAATGCATTCAGTAAGATACGTTTAATCTCTCACTTATAGAGTCAGTCACGCACCTACTAAATCATCCATTGAGACACTCATACACCCACTCATTCTTCAATACAGCCTTGGCCTATATATATTAAACATATTTAAACTTTACAGAAACACACAGTCACTGGATGATGTCATCAGTGATGTCATTTGAGATGTCATCAGTGATGTCATCAGTGATGTCACTGACCATTTCATGAGTGATGTAATAAGTGACATCATCAGCAGTGCATTGCTGGGGCGCGAGTTATAGTTAGCTGAACTAACTATAACGGCCGAATTTCACTGGTTTTGTACGACTGAAATGTCCAACTAACTATAACGTGCCTGAAACCTGTGGTTTTTTCAGTGAATATATATATATATATATATATATATCAAAGCTACCGGGTTTCCCACCAATTGAAGACGCACTCCGGCATCCGACTCAAACCATTTATTAAGGTAAAAGCCGGAAAGTCAAGCAGATAAAATTTACAGCCATCCTGTCGATTTACGCCTGACGCGTTTCAGTGCTCATACACTTCCTCAGAGGCGTGACAGTCAATTCAGCATAGTGAACAAACCCACCACTTAAAAATGGATGCCCTCCAATGGGCAGCTCAAATGAGCCCCCGTGGATTTGTGGGACTCGTAGTGCAGTTCACAGTTCTCTGCTGCTGTGTGAACAGTGTAAGCCCTCCGATGGGCCTCTGCATGACAGTCCCGCTTGTCAATCCTAAACAGATGCCTGCACAGAGAAGTTTCGTAGGATACGAAGCTCCATGACCCCCTTTAAATCTTCAGGTGGTGCATCTCCCGCGGCTGGGCTGCCGCATTGAAATTAAAGCTACCAGGTTTCCCACCAATTGAAGACGCACTCCGGCATCCGACTCAAACCATTTATTAAGGTAAAAGCCGGAAAGTCAAGCAGATAAAATTAACAGCCATCCTGTCGATTTACGCCTGACGCGTTTCAGTGCTCATACACTTCCTCAGAGGCGCGACAGTCAATTCAGCATAGTGAACACACCCCCCACTTAAAAATGGATGCCCTCCAATGGGCAAACCTTGGAGCTTTTATATATATATATATATATATATATATATAGTTAGACCTGGCTTTTTCAGCGGGTTTATCCCTAGACTTTTTGCTTTTTGATCTCCTGTTTCTGACCAGTTTTTGTTGGCTTTATGACTCTGGGAACTTTACCACTCCTGATCAGTGCTACAGTGCATATGTTCTCTGTGTAAATTGTTATGGATTGCTGTTTCCATAATTGGCTATTTGATTTACTAGTCAGTCCCTAGTACAGTGCACCGTGTGTGCCCAGGTCCTGTAAATCAAATGCTGCTAGTGGGCTTGCAGCACTGATTGTGCCACCCACATGAGCAGCCTATAAATGTAACTCAGGCCTGCTATTGCAGAGCCTGTGTGCAGTCTGGTACTGCCATGTTGACTTGGCAAGTGCACCCACTTGCCAGGCCCTACCCTTCCCTTTACTTACATGTCAGTCACCCCTAAGGTAGGCCTAAGGTACCCCTGTGGGCAGGGTGAAGTGTATGTGAAAGGTAGGACATGCCCTGATGTGTGTGGCATGTCCTGATAGTGAATTACTGCCAATTTCGTTTTTCACTATTGCAAGGCTACCTATTCCCATAGGACAGAATGGGGAGTTTGCTTATAACATCTTATAAACATAACTGCCCCTGGGAACAAGGTAGGAAAATAAAGTTTAGTATGCCTGAACTCAGAATGTTCAAATGCATTTTTAGTGAGGGTGATTTTTGCATTCTGTGTTTGAAAATACCACCTTTAGAAAGTAGGTATTTTCTTGCTTAGCCATCCAGTGTGCCTCTTCTAGGTTTGTGTATTGCATGTCTGGCTTTTGGATGACAGGGGCTGGGGAGGAGCAGTGGCTCCAGAGAGGCTGAGGAGTCAGGGCTGGGCTGAATAGACCTGGGTTGCATTTAGCGTAGGGGGAGGAGATTTCCTTTCACCTGAATGGGCCTGATCTGCCAAGGACAATGCTGTCTCCACCTCCTGCCAGGAAGCTGCACCAGAGAGGACTGAACCGGTTTTGACTGAGCACAGGGCTTCTCTGCCACCAGAGAACAAAGGATTTTGTGATATAAATATTGGGGCTCAGACCCCAGAACTTTAGATCATTTCTGGTAAACAAGAGGAAGCTTTGTCAAGAAGAAGAGCCGGAGAGGCTGAGGAGGAATACTGCGCCTGTGCTGTTTGCTGTCTGGGTCTGGCCTGCAGTGTCTACTTGCTGCCAAGGAAAGGAGAAAAGGACTTTGATGTTTGCTGTGTCCCCTGCTTGAAAGAAGATCTCCAAGGGCTTGAAATGAGCTTGCCTCCTGTTCTGAAGTCTCAGGGACACACCCCCAGCTCCCCTGAACTACCTTGCTGGGACTTCTGATCTGCAAAGAGGTGCCTGCTGTCGTTTTGGACCTCAAAAGACTGTTTTCCGCTGGGAGCTGGAAAAACCACGCAACTTCGAGAAGGGAGACGCATCCGATCCTGTTTCCGACGCATCACCAAAGAAATCTTCGCAGTGCCTGCTGCGGCTCGAGAAATCGCTGCACGCCGCATCGAGTGCACCAATCTCCGAAGTCTGAGACCACCGCACTGATTTCGACGCAAGGCCTGCTGTGCTGCTGCAAGAGTTCACGCATCTTTCCGGATCGTTGCATCGAGGCGCCAAGTTTTTTGCATCATTGGGGACGCAGTAAGAAACTGACGCATCACCTCCCCTACGCAGTAAGAAACCGACGCATCACCTCCTCTTTGGTAAGGAACCGACGCATAAACCTCCCCTGTGCCGGATTTTAGAAGTGTATCCCCTTTACCCTGACTAGAAGCAAGGGTCCCTATTTGGACAAAGGTACCTACCTCTGCCAAGTAGAGACTACTATTTCTAACATTGGTGGCAGCGGTGGGATTTGGACTTGCATTTGTGTCTTACATACAGTGATTGGTGTACACTACTAGTAGAGTGCAGACCATTACGCAACCACATACTATCTTTTTCTGTTTTCTGGTGACCTCCTGGAAGTATTTTTGATAATGAGACTCTGGTTAATTGTTGCACCTGTGAAGTCTTGACAAGATGGAACTTGACTTCTGGCACATGTTCATGTATACGATGAGGGAGCTATGTGTGTTCTGCAAGGAAAGGGGGCTGCCTGTGAAGAGAAGGTCCAGTGAGGATCTAGAGACATCCCTATTTCAGTATGAACTACCACACTGGAGGCTAACATTACCAGATGAGTCTGAGGAGGAGGAATTCTCTGAAAGTGAGAGAGAAACAGAGAAAGATGAAGGGCTTCTGACTTGTGAGGCGAGGCTGAGAGAGCTTGATGAGGAGCTCAAGAGGGCTGAGACCAAGAGGGCCTTAGCCCAAGAAAAGGAAATGTGTGGCGCTCAGGAAGTGAGCTTGGCTGGGCTGGAAGTGGAGTCCAGCTCAGATGGTGGCAGCAAAAAGGTGTTATCTAGTGCTGAGGGAGCAGTACACATACCCAGAGATGTGGCACCTGACTTGAAGGAGGGGGTTAACAGACACCAGGGGGTTCAAGGATATGAGGTAGCTCCAGTGGTGCACAGTGTCCCTGAGGTGGATTGGGGAACTGGCACAGGGGTTCATAGTCCTAGTGGTGGGCAGGACACTCTACTGACTCTAGATGAGAGGTGCAGGGAGAGGGGTTCCCCCATGGTAGAAGTCCTGGTGTGTGAGTGTGGAGACCGCCGAGAAGAGTGTGGGTTGCGTGACAGAGACAGTCAGACACTGTCTTGCCAATCTCAGGAGAGTGGTGTGGGGTACTTGTGTGAGGCACTGGATGGTGAGGCAAAGGGTAGCTTGGTTAACACCTGTGTGGGGCTGTGTGATTCAATTGGTGGAGAGCATATTTTAAGTCCCTGTTTTCCAGAGCAATGCCAACTCCTGGTGGTGTGTGAGTTCTCTGACCCCAGGGATCTCACACTAGAGGCAGACCTTTTGGGGGATTCCAGAGGGTCTGAAGACACGTCTGGGGGTGATACTGAAGGAGGTGGCTCAGGTTTTCCCCAAACCAGGGTGGTGGTGGAGGGTTGTGGTAACCCAGATAGGTCCCAGAGTAGTGGGTGGGGTGGTGGGTCTCATGTCCTGTCTCAGAGGAGAAGGAGTGGGAATAGGCTGTGCCCTAGGTACCCGAAACCCAGTCTCAAAGCCTGGTTGGTTCCATGAGGGAACACCAGGAGGGGGGGCCTGGTCTGTACCGGGAGACCATCCCCTGAGGGGGATCCCAAGGTGTCAGTTGAGCTGGGGAAGACTGCTGTAACCAGCATTCCACCAGCTCTGGTGTCTGGCAGCACCTCCCCAGTAGGGAGAGGGCATGAGTCCAGAGAGAGGGGTGAGAGGGGGACACAGTCCCCAGTTGAAGGACCAATGGGTCAGGGATTGTCAGCTCTGAGGTCAGAGCACCCCAGGACTGACCCTGGTGAGGCCACTTCCGGCCTGGGGGGTCTTCATGATCTGTCAGGTGGACAGGATGCTGGAGACCTGCACCAGGCAGACTCTTACACAACTCCAGAGGAGTGTGTTTCCCTTTGGGGGGCATTGGTGCACTCCCCCAGAAGACCTGGGTTGTCAGACACAGGTCCAGCCTAAGGGTACAGACCCTGGTGTGGAGGGCCAGGTTCAGGGTGTCCCCCCTGACCTGGAGGAAGGGGCGACTGCTAACAGTACCCTTACTTGTTTGTCTTCTGGGGGCACTGCTCCAGGTGGGAGGGTGCCGGGCCCCAGTAGGGGGGCGGGGAAAGGGAAGCCTCACCACTGACCCTTGCCCAGTCTAAGGGTACAGACCCTAGGCTGGGATCCCAGTTGCAGGATAGAACCCGTGAACTGGTGGGCGAATTGTGCAGGACACCTGCCACAGGTGCCCTGACAATTCTGGAAGGGGTTACTGCTCCAGGTGGGAGGGTACAGAGCCCCTGGGCCAAAGACCGGATGTGGGGGAGCCCACCCCAGTTCCCTGTCCAGTCTCAGGGTACAGACTCTAGGCTGGAGGGTCAGAGTCAGGATGTCATCCCTCACCTGACAGGAGGGAGAGTGGACAAAGGGTGCCCAGAACCTGGGGCTACTGCCCCCCACTCTCTGACACCACAGAGTTTGGAGAACAATGAAAGGCCTAGGGCCTGGCTCTCATTACTGACAGATGTCAGTGGCCACTGTGGCTTGCTGTCCTGGCGGACAGAGTTGCCTCTGGGAGGGAGACAGGAGTCACACCCGGGGGTGGACTGGGCCACACCACTGTGTTGGCCATGTGGGTACTGTCTGTCTGTTGGGACACACCTGTGAGCAAGCTAAGGTTAGGTGCTGCACAGATGGTGTCCACAGGTGAGGAGAAGGGTTTCCCATGGGATAGCTTACTGGGCCTTGAGAGTATGGACAGAGGGATCCAACTGGGTTTAGCAAAGCGTAGAACCAGAACGTGCCCCCACTGTTGTGGGCCAGGTCTAGGTTCTATCGCCTCAACCAGGGAAGTCCATCAAGGGATTGATTAGTCTACCCTGGATCTAGGCTGGAAGGGGGTTGTGGTAGACCTGGCTTTTTCAGTGGGTTTATCCCTAGACTTTTTGCTTTTTGACCTCCTGTTTCTGAGCTGTTTTGTTGGTTTTATGACTCTGGGCACTTTACCACTGCTGATCAGTGCTAAAGTGCATATGTCCTCTGTGTAAATTGTTGTTATGAATTGGTGTTTCCATAATTGGCTATTTGATTTACTAGTCAGTCCCTAGTACAATGCACCGTGTGTGCCCATGACCTGTACATCAAATGCTGCTAGTGGGCTTGCAGCACTGATTGTGCCATCCCCACGAGCAGCCGGTAAATGTAACTCAGGCCTGCCATTGCAGAGCCTGTGTGCAGTCTGATACTGCCATGTCGACTTGGCAAGTGTACCCACTTGCCAGGCCCTACTCTTCCCTTTTCTTACATGTCAGTCACCTTTAAGGTAGGCCCAAGGTACCCCTGTGGGCAGGGTGCAGTGTATGTGAAAGGTAGGACATGCCCTGTTGTGTGTGGCATGTTCTGACAGTGAATTACTGCCAATTTTGTTTTTCACTATTGCAAGGCTACCTGTTCCTTAGGACAGAATGGGGAGTTTGCTTATAACATCTTATAAACATAACTGCCCCTGGTAACAAGGTAGAAAAATAAAGTTTAGTATGCCTGAACTCAGAATGTTAAAATGCATCTTTTAGTGAGGGTGATTTTTGCATTCTGTGTTTGAAAATACCACTTTTAGAAAGTAGGTATTTTCTTGTTTAGCCATCCAGTGTGCCTCTGCTAGGTTTGTGTATTGCATGTCTGGCTTTTGGATGACAGGGGCTGGGGAGGAGCAGTGGCTCCAGAGAGCCTGATGAGTCAGGGCTGGGCTGAATAGACCTGGGTTGCATTTAGAGTAGGGGGAGGAGATTTCCTTTCACCTGAATGGGCCTGGTCTGCCAAGGACAATGCTGTCTCCACCTCCTGCCAGGAAGCTGCACCAGAGAGGAGAGAACCGGTTTTGACTGAGCATAGGGCTTCTCTGCCACCAGAGAACAACAGATTTTGTGATATAAATATTGGGGCCCAGACCCCAGAACTTTAGATCATTTCTGGGAATGAAGAGGAACCTTTGCCAAGGAGAAGAGCCGGAGAAGCTGAGGAGGAATACTGCCCCTGTGCTGTTTGCTGTCTGGGGTTGGCCTGCAGTGGCTGCTTACTGCCAAGGAAAGGAGAAAAGGACTTTGCTGTTTGCTGTGTCCCCTGCTTAAAAGAAGATCTCCAAGGGCATGAATTGAGCTTGCCTCCTTTTCTGAAGTCTCAGGGACACAAAGACTTCACCCCAGCTCCCCTGAACTTTCTTGCTGGGAGTTCTGACCTGCAAAGAGGTGCCTGCTGTTGTTTTGGACCTCTAGAGACTGTTTTCCCCTGAGAGCTGGAAAAACCACGCAACTTTGAAAAGCGAGACGCATCAGCACCTGTTTCTGATGTATCGCCCAAAAAATCGTCACAGCACCTCCCGCTGCTCGAGAAATCGCTCCACGGCGCATCGAGTGCACCGATCTCCGAAGTCCGAGATCACCGCACCGATTTCGACGCAAGGCCTGCTCTGCGGCTGCAAGAGTTCACGCATCATTCCGGATCATTGCATCGCATAGCTTCGAGGCGCCAAGTTTGTTGCATCGTTGGGGGATGCAGTAAGAAACCGACGAATCACCTCCCCACACAGTAAGAAACCGACGCATCACCTCCTCTTCAGTAAGGAACCAACGCATCACCTCCCCTGCGCAGCATTAAGGAACCGATGCATCACCTCCCCAGGAGCAAGGAACCCACGCATCTTCTTCCCTGAGTGGAAGGAACCGAGGCATCACCTTCCCTGCGGCCTGTTATGTTTGTTTGCGTGACGCATCCCAGGTACCTTGTGAGAAAAGTGTTGCATCTGCAATTTGCTTTGAACTGAACTATTTCTACCATCTGAAAGTCATATTTTTATTACTGCATTGTGGATAATTGTCATTTGGTCTTGTTTTGGTTTAGATAAAGATTACTTATTTTTCTAAACTGGTGTGGTGTCCATTTGTAGTGTTTTCACTGTATTACTGTATGTGTTCACAAATGCCTCTGAGATAAGCCTGTCTGCTCGTGCCAAGCTACCAAGGGGGTGAGCAGGGGTTATTTTAGAAGTGTATCCCCCTTACCATGACTAGAAGCAAGGGTCCCTATTTGGCCAAAGGTACCTACCTCTGCCAACTAGAGACCCCCATTTCTAACACATATATATATATATTCACTGAAAAAACCATAGGTTTCCGGGACGTTAAAGTTAGAAATTAGCATTTAAAAAACCTTAGAAATTCACTGAAAAAAACCACAGGTTTCAGGGACGTTATAGTTAGTTGGACATTTCACTCGTACAAAACCAGAGAAATTCGGACGTTATAGTTAGTAGAGCTAACTATAACTCGCGCCCCCGCAATGCACTGCTGATGACATCACATATTACATCACTCATGACATGGTCAGTGACATCACTGATGACATCACTGATGACATCACTGATGACATCTCAAATGACATCACTGATGACATCACTGATGACATCATCCATGTGATAATCTGATGCACCTCCTCACACCCTATTAAAACCTTTTAAACACCCACTCTAAAATACAGACTACCAATATCGAAACCATAGACAAACCAATAGCAGTAAGTACATACCTGCTCAGTGATTCCTAGGTCTACACACACACATCTACTCATTCACCCATACAGTAACTCATACATGCAGTCACTCATCAATAAAGCACTATCATATGCACTCATACACCTATACATACACTCACACACTGCCACTCATCCATAGACTTACTCACACACTTCCTCAGTCATGCAAAGAATCAATCACACCAATTTACTCACCTATACAGTTATACAGAGACCACTGTACTTATTTATACAAATACTAACACATACTTACTCTTTTATACAATCACTGATACAAGCACACACTCATCCATACAGCCACTCTCACAATCACTCACTCTCATGTATATTCACTTATAAACTCCAACACTCACATATACGACCTTTCACATATGTAGTTACTCACGCATATACCACTGAGACATCCATTCACTCACCAACACACCCATACACACACTCACCCACCCATACAGCCCTTCACAGATGCACTCTTGAACCCATACACCCAGTAAATCACCCACTCACACATCTATGCACAGAGTCACCCACTCCCCACCCACTCACACAGACACTCAGGCACCCATACAGATACTCAGGCAACCAATCAATAACCCATATAGACAGTCATGTAGCTACTCACCAACCCATGCAGCCACTTATACACCAACTGACAGACCGATACAGACATTTACACAGCTTACTCAGTAACCCATGCATTCAGTAAGATACGCTTAATCAGTCACTTACACAATCAGTCACGCACCTACTAAATCATCCATTCAGACACTTATACACCCACTCATTCTTCAATACACCGTGGCATATATATATATAAAACATATTTAAACTTTACAGAAACACACATTCACTGGATGATGTCATCAGTGATGTCATCAGTGATGTCATTTGAGATGTCATCAGTGATGTCATCAGTGATGTCACTGACCATGTCATGAGTGATGTAATATGTGATGTCATCAGCAGTGCATTGCGGGGGCGCAAGTTATAGTTAGCTCTACTAACTATAACGGCCGAATTTCTCTGGTTTTGTACGAGTGAAATGTCCAACTAACTATAACGTCCTTGAAACCTGTGTTTTTTTCAGTGAATTTCTAAGGTTTTTTAAATGCTAATTTCTAACTATAACGTCTCTGAAACCTATGGTTTTTAAAGAAAATTTCAAAGGTTTTTTAGTGATATTTTGTAACTATAATATCCCCCAAAAATGTTTTCTTAGTTTTTTTCTGTTATTAAAATTATGTAATGTTTTGTGTTTTCTAAAATATAAATATACTTTTTATTTATTTTTTTGAGAAAAAAGTGGAGTCGCGTACCGATCGTGTACCTGTCTCGGTGGGTGCGCTGATTTAAGCTGCCACATTGCTAAAGTCGTGAAGGATGCGCGTTTGGTATGCGACGGGTGCGCGGTGTCCTGCCCCGCGTAACGTCACGTACATATTTCTGGGATCGCGTCGGGTGCGCGACGTCCGTAATTTTTTTTACGTTTTAAAACTATATGTATATAATTGTAATATGTATATTAGAGCAATACATTATCTAAACTAATTATAAAAATCATATATTTGTATTTCCAATAAAGTTATATTATTGTTAAATACATATTTCGGAAGTCGCGTTGTGTGCGCGTTTGGTATCCGACGGGTGCACGGTGCCCGGCCCTGCGTAACGTTATATACGTATGGGGTCGCGCAGGGTGCGCGACTTCCGTAAAAAAAAATTAAGTTTAAAAACTATATGTATAGTAGTTCAATATGTATATTAGAGCAAGAGATTATCTAAACTAATTATTAAAATCATATATTTGTAATTGCAATAAAGTTATATTATTCTTAAATATATTTTCCCAAAGTCGCGTCGGGTGCGTGCTGGTTGCGCGTGCGGTGCGTGACTCCCATGTGACTTCAAAAGAAAGCATTTCATTGGTTCACAATGTTTTCCACTCTAGAACTTAAAGGACCCCACCCATTTCTTTCATTCTTCCAACATCTTTACAGGAGATACACCTGTTGTGTTTTCTGCACTGTTTGCTGTATTTTTTGGGTGTTTTTTGAACATCTTGAAAATGGCTTCTTCTGTTCCTGAGGTTCAACTCCCATCGGATGAAAAAGAATTGGAAGAACCAGTGAGGAAAAGGAAAGAGTCCATCGTATGGAAGTTCTTCACTATTCCTCATGGTGAAAAAAAAGTGAATGCTCGCAAAGTGAGCTGTACACTTTGCCCAAGGGTGCTCTCATGGGGAGTGAGAAGAAATATTCTTGTGGGACATCCAGCATGTTAAAACATCTACAGACGATCCACCCTCATCATCTGGAGCGTGAGCAACACCGACACGCCCAAGAAGCAATGCAGCAGGATGACCAGGGAGCTGGTCCAAGCACCTCAGGAACCTCAAGCTCCTCATCTCGGGGACCGGACATTCATCCTGAATTTGCAAATCTGGAACAACACTGCATCAAATGCAAGACTGTGCTGTGTTACGGGGAGCAGTCTGTAGATGCTGTGGTTTCTGCAGCAAGAAACCACCATTGTTAATTTTTTTTTGTTGCAATGACAGTTTAATTGCAAAGTTTAATAGTTTCCTTTGTTATTGTCCCAGTTTTTAAAAAAACACCCAAAAAATACACAAAATAGTTTAAAAAACACAAAAAAAATTAAAAAAGAAGAAAAAAAACGGTTCTGTTCAGAACCACCTTATCTGTTTAAAAAAGAGAAATAACTGCATGGTAATGCCTGTGTGATTGCATGAGTACATGCGTAGAGCTTGAGTGATTGAAAGAGTGCATGGGTAGTGCATGGGTTATTGGAGGATTGCATGGGTGATTGCATGAGTGCATGGGTAGTGCCTGGGTGATTGAAAGAGTGCATGGGTAGTGCTTGGGTGATTCGAAGAGTACATGGGTAGTGCCTGGGTAATTGGAGGAGTGCATGAGTAGTGCATGGGTGATTAGAGTAGTGTATAAGTAGTGCCTGGGTGACTCCATGAGTGCATGGGTAGTGCTTGGGTGATTGGAGGAGTGCATGGGTAGTGCTTGGATGATTTTATAAGTGCTTGGGTAGTGGCAGAGTGATTACATGAGCGATTGGCTACTAACTTGGTGTTTAGAGGATTGTATGGGTACTGCATGGGTGATTACATGTGTAATGCTTGTGTTATTCTATGAGTACATGGGTAGTGCTTGGGTGATTGGAAGAGTACATGGGTAGTGCCTGGGTGATTGTATGAGTGCATGGGTATTGACAGGGTGATTGCTGGAGTGCATGGGTAGTTCCTGGGTAATTGAAGGAGTAAATTAGTAGTGTCTATGTGATTAGAGGACTGCATGGGTAGTGCACAGGTGATTGTAGCAGTGCATGGTTAGTGCCTGGGTCATTGCATGAGTACATGGGTACTGACTGGATGATTAGAGTACTGCAAGGAGAGTGTAAGGTGAATTTATAAGTGCTTGGGTATTGGCGGAGTGATTGGATAAGTACATGGTACTGGCTGGGTGATTGGAGGAGTGCATGGTTAGTGACAGGGTGATTGCTGGACTGCATGGGTACTACCTGGGTAATTGAAGGAGTGAATGAGTAGTGTCTAGGTGATTAGAGGACTGCATGGGTAGTGCACAGGGGATTGTAGCAGTGCATGTGTTAGTGCCTGGGTCATTGCATGAGTACATGGGTACTGACTGGATGATTAGAGTACTGCAAGGAGAGTGCATGGTGATTTTATAAGTGCTTGGGTATTGGCGGAGTGATTGGATAAGTACATGGTACTGGCTGGGTGATTGGAGCAGTGCATGGGTAGTGACAGGGTGATTGCTGGACTGCATGGGTACTACCTGGGTAATTGAAGGTGTGAATGAGTAGTGTCTAGGTGATTAGAGGATTGTATGGGTAGTGCACAGGTGATTGTAGCAGTGCATGGTTACTGCCTCGCTCATTGCATTAGTACATGGGTACTGACTGGATGATTAGAGTACTGCAAGGAGAGTGTATGGTGAATTTATGAGTGCTTGGGTATTGGCGGAGTGATTGGATAAATACATGGTACTGGCTGGGTGATTGGAGGAATGCATGGGTAGTGACAGGGTGATTGCTGGACTGCATGGGTACTTCCTGGGTAATTGAAGGTGTGAATGAGTAGTGTCTAGGTGATTAGAGGATTGTATGGGTAGTGCACAGGTGATTGTAGCAGTGCATGGTTACTGCCTGGGTCATTGCATGAGTACATGGGTACTGACTGGATGATTAGAGTACTGCAAGGAGAGTGTATTGTGAATTTATAAGTGCTTGGGTATTGGTGGAGTGATTGGATAAGTACATGGTACTGGCTGGGTGATTGGAGGAGTGCATGGGCAGTGACAGGGTGATTGCTGGACTGCATGGGTACTACCTGGGTAATTGAAGGAGTGAATGAGTAGTGTCTAGGTGATTAGAGGACTGCATGGGTAGTGCACAGGGGATTGTAGCAGTGCATGTGTTAGTGCCTGGGTCATTGCATGAGTACATGGATACTAACTGGATGATTAGAGTACTGCAAGGAGAGTGTATGGTGATTTTATAAGTGCTTGCGTATTGGCGGAGTGATTGGATAAGTACATGGTACTGGCTGGGTGATTGGAGGAGTGCATGGGTAGTGACAGGGTGATTGCTGGAGTGCATGGGTACTACCTGGGTAATTGAAGGAGTGAATGAGTAGTGTCTAGGTGATTAGAGGACTGCATGGGTAGTGCACAGGGGATTGTAGCACTGCATGGTTAGTGCCTGGGTCATTGCATGAGTAAATTGGTACTGACTGGATGATTAGAGTACTGCAAGGGTAGTGCATGGTGAATTTATAAGTGCTTGGGTATTGGCAGAGTGATTGGGTAAGTACATGGTACTGGCTGGGTGATTGCAGGAGTGCATGGGTAGTGACAGGGTGATTGCTGGACTGCATGGGTACTACATGGGTAATTGAAGGTGTGAATGTGTAGTGTCTAGGTGATTAGAGGATTGTATGGGTAGTGCACAGGTGATTGTAGCAGTGCATGGTTACTGCCTGGGTCATTGCATGAGTACATGGGTACTGACTGTATGATTAGAGTACTGCAAGGAGAGTGTATGGTGAATTTATAAGTGCTTGGGTATTGGCAGAGTGATTGGATAAGTACTTGGTACAGACTGGGTGATTGGAGGAGTGCATGGGTAGTGACAGGGTGATTGCTGGAGTGCATGGGTACTACCTGGGTAATTGAAGGTGTGAATGAGTAGTGTCTAGGTGATTAGAGGACTGCATGGGTAGTGCACAGGTGACTGTAGCAGTGCATGGTTACTGCCTGAGTCATTGCATGAGTACATGGGTACTGACTGGATAATTAGAGTACTGCAAGGGTAGTGCATGGTGAATTTATAAGTGCTTGGGTATTGGCAGAGTGATTGGATAAGTACATGGTACTGGCTGGGTGATTGGAGGAGTGCATGGGTAGTGACAGGGTGGTTGCTGGACTGCATGGGTACTACCTGGGTAATTGAAGGTGTGAATGAGTAGTGTCTAGGTGATTAGAGGATTGTATGCGTAGTGCACAGGTGATTGTAGCAGTGCATGGTTACTGCCTGGGTCATTGCATGAGTACATGGGTACTAACTGGATGATTAGAGTACTGCAAGGAGAGTGGATTGTGAATTTATAAGTGCTTGGGTATTGGTGGAGTGATTGGATAAGTACATGGTACTGGCTGGGTGATTGGAGGAGTGCATGGGTAGTGACAGGGTGATTGCTGGACTGCATGGGTACTACCTGGGTAATTGAAGGTGTGAATGAGTAGTGTCTAGGTGATTAGAGGATTGTATGGGTAGTGCACAGGTGATTGTAGCAATGCATGGTTACTGTCTGGGTCATTGCATGAGTACATGGGTACTGACTGGATGATTAGAGTACTGCAAGGAGAGTGCATGGTGAATTTATAAGAGCTTGGGTATTGGCGGAGTGATTGGATTAGTACATGGTACTGGCTGGGTGATTGGAGGAGTGCATGGGTAGTGACAGGGTGATTGCTGGTCTGCATGGGTACTACCTGGGTAATTGAAGGAGTGAATGAGTAGTGTCTAGGTGATTAGAGGACTGCATGGGAAGTGCACAGGGGAGTGTAGCAGTGCATGTGTTAGTGCCTGGGTCATTGCATGAGTACATGGGTACTGACTGGATGATTAGAGTACTGCAAGGAGAGTGTAAGGTGAATTTATAAGTGCTTGGGTATTGGCGGAGTGATTGGATAAGTACATGGTACTGGCTGGGTGATTGGAGGAGTGCATGGGTAGTGACAGGGTGATTGCTGGACTGCATGGGTACTACCTGGGTAATTGAAGGAGTGAATGAGTAGTGTCTAGGTGATTAGAGGGCTGCATGGGTAGTGCACAGGGGATTGTAGCAGTGCATGTGTTAGTGCCTGGGTCATTGCATGAGTACATGGGTACTGACTGGATGATTAGAGTACTGCAAGGAGAGTGCATGGTGATTTTATAAGTGCTTGGGTATTGGCGGAGTGGTTGGATAAGTACATGGTACTGGCTGGGTGATTGGAGCAGTGCATGGGTAGTGACAGGGTGATTGCTGGACTGCATGGGTACTACCTGGGTAATTGAAGGTGTGAATGAGTAGTGTCTAGGTGATTAGAGGATTGTATGGGTAGTGCACAGGTGATTGTAGCAGTGCACGGTTACTGCCTCGGTCATTGCATGAGTACATGGGTACTGACTGGATAATTAGAGTACTGCAAGGAGAGTGTATGGTGAATTTATGAGTGCTTGGGTATTGGCGGAGTGATTGGATAAGTACATGGTACTGGCTAGGTGATTGGAGGAATGCATGGGTAGTGACAGGGTGATTGCTGGACTGCATGGGTACTTCCTGGGTAATTGAAGGTGTGAATGAGTAGTGTCTAGGTGATTAGAGGATTGTATGGGTAGTGCACAGGTGATTGTAGCAGTGCATGGTTACTGCCTGGGTCATTGCATGAGTACATGGGTACTGACTGGATGATTAGAGTACTGCAAGGAGAGTGTATTGTGAATGTATAAGTGCTTGGGTATTGGTGGAGTGATTGGATAAGTACATGGTACTGGCTGGGTGATTGGAGGAGTGCATGGGTAGTGACAGGGTGATTGCTGGACTGCATGGGTACTACCTGGGTAATTGAAGGAGTGAATGAGAAGTGTCTAGGTGATTAGAGGACTGCATGGGTAGTGCACAGGGGATTGTAGCAGTGCATGTGTTAGTGCCTGGGTCATTGCATGAGTACATGGGTACTGACTGGATGATTAGAGTACTGCAAGGAGAGTGTATGGTGATTTTATAAGTGCTTGGGATTGGCGGAGTGATTGGATAAGTACATGGTACTGGCTGGGGGATTGGAGGAGTGCATGGGTAGTGACAGGGTGATTGCTGGAGTGCATGGGTACTACCTGGGTAATTGAAGGAGTGAATGAGTAGTGTCTAGGTGATTAGAGGACTGCATGGGTAGTGGACAGAGGATTGTAGCACTGCATGGTTAGTGCCTGGGTCATTGCATGAGTACATGGGTACTGACTGGATGATTAGAGTACTGCAAGGGTAGTGCATGGGGAATTTATAAGTGCTTGGGTATTGGCAGAGTGATTGGATAAGTAGATGGTACTGGCTGGGTGATTGCAGGAGTGCATGGGTAGTGACAGGGTGATTGCTGGACTGCATGGGTACTACATGGGTAATTGAAGGTGTGAATGAGTAGTGTCTAGGTGATTAGAGGATTGTATGGGTAGTGCACAGGTGATTGTAGCAGTGCATGGTTACTACATGGGTCATTGCATGAGTACATGGGTACTGACTGGATGATTAGAGTACTGCAAGGAGAGTGTATGGTGAATTTATAAGTGCTTGGGTATTGGCAGAGTGATTGGATAAGTACTTGGTACAGACTGGGTGATTGGAGGAGTGCATGGGTAGTGACAGGGTGATTGCTGGAGTGCATGGGTACTACCTGGGTAATTGAAGGTGTGAATGAGTAGTGTCTAGGTGATTAGAGGACTGCATGGGTAGTGCACAGGTGACTGTAGCAGTGCATGGTTACTGCCTGAGTCATTGCATGAGTACATGGGTACTGACTGGATAATTAGAGTACTGCAAGGGTAGTGCATGGTGAATTTATAAGTGCTTGGGTATTGGCAGAGTGATTGGATAAGTACATGGTACTGGCTGGGTGATTGGAGGAGTGCATGGGTAGTGACAGGGTGGTTGCTGGACTGCATGGGTACTACCTGGGTAATTGAAGGTGTGAATGAGTAGTGTCTAGGTGATTAGAGGATTGTATGCGTAGTGCACAGGTGATTGTAGCAGTGCATGGTTACTGCCTGGGTCATTGCATGAGTACATGGGTACTAACTGGATGATTAGAGTACTGCAAGGAGAGTGGATTGTGAATTTATAAGTGCTTGGGTATTGGTGGAGTGATTGGATAAGTACATGGTACTGGCTGGGTGATTGGAGGAGTGCATGGGTAGTGACAGGGTGATTGCTGGACTGCATGGGTACTACCTGGGTAATTGAAGGTGTGAATGAGTAGTGTCTAGGTGATTAGAGGATTGTATGGGTAGTGCACAGGTGATTGTAGCAATGCATGGTTACTGTCTGGGTCATTGCATGAGTACATGGGTACTGACTGGATGATTAGAGTACTGCAAGGAGAGTGCATGGTGAATTTATAAGAGCTTGGGTATTGGCGGAGTGATTGGATTAGTACATGGTACTGGCTGGGTGATTGGAGGAGTGCATGGGTAGTGACAGGGTGATTGCTGGTCTGCATGGGTACTACCTGGGTAATTGAAGGAGTGAATGAGTAGTGTCTAGGTGATTAGAGGACTGCATGGGAAGTGCACAGGGGAGTGTAGCAGTGCATGTGTTAGTGCCTGGGTCATTGCATGAGTACATGGGTACTGACTGGATGATTAGAGTACTGCAAGGAGAGTGCATGGTGAATTTATAAGTGCTTGGGGATTGGCGGAGTGATTGGAGCAGTGCATGGGTAGTGACAGGGTGATTGCTGGACTGCATGGGTACTACCTGGGTAATTGAAGGAGTGAATGAGTAGTGTCTAGGTGATTAGAGGACTGCATGGGTAGTGCACAGGGGGAGTGTAGCAGTGCATGTGTTAGTGCCTGGGTCATTGCATGAGTACATGGGTACTGACTGGATGATTAGAGTACTGCAAGGAGAGTGCATGGTGAATTTATAAGTGCTTGGGTATTGGCGGAGTGATTGGATTAGTACATGGTACTGGCTGGGTGATTGGAGGAGTGCATGGGTAGTGACAGGGTGATTGCTGGTCTGCATGGGTACTACCTGGGTAATTGAAGGAGTGAATGAGTAGTGTCTAGGTGATTAGAGGACTGCATGGGTAGTGCACAGGGGAGTGTAGCAGTGCATCTGTTAGTGCCTGGGTCATTGCATGAGTACATGAGTACTGACTGGATGATTAGAGTACTGCAAGGAGAGTATATGGTGAATTTATAAGTGCTTGGGTATTGGCGAAGAGATTGGAAAAGTACATGGTACTGGCTGGGTGATTGGAGGAGTGCATGTGTAGTGACAGGGTGATTGCTGGACTGCATGGGTACTACCTGGGTAATTGAAGGAGTGAATGAGTAGTGTCTAGGTGATTAGAGGACTGCATGGGTAGTGCACAGGTGACTGTAGCTGTGCATGGTTACTGCCTGGGTCATTGCATTAGTACATGGGTACTGACTGGATGATTAGAGTACTGCAAGGAGAGTGCATGGTGATTTTATAAGTGCTTGGGTATTGGCGGAGTGATTGGATAAGTACATGGTACTGGCTGGGTGATTGGAGGAGTGCATGGGTAGTGTCAGGGTGATTGCTGGACTGTATGGGTACTACCTGGGTAATTGAAGGGGTGAATGAGTAGTGTCTAGGTGATTAGAGGACTGCATGGGTAGTGCACAGGGGATTGTAGCAGTGCATGTGTTAGTGCCTGGGTCATTGCATGAGTACATGGGTACTGATTGGATGATTAGAGTACTGCAAGGAGAGTGCATGGTGATTTTATAAGTGCTTGGGTATTGGCGGAGTGATTGGATAAGTACATGGTACTGGCTGGGTGATTGGAGCAGTGCATGGGTAGTGACAGGGTGATTGCTGGACTGCATGGGTACTACCTGGGTAATTGAAGGTGTGAATGAGTAGTGTCTAGGTGATTAGAGGATTGTATGGGTAGTGCACAGGTGATTGTAGCAATGCATGGTTACTGTCTGGGTCATTGCATTAGTACATGGGTACTGACTGGATGATTAGAGTACTGCAAGGAGAGTGTATGGTGAATTTATAAGTGCTTGGGTATTGGCGGAGTGATTGGATAAGTACATGGTACTGGCTGGGTGATTGGAGGAGTGCATGGGTAGTGACAGGGTGATTGCTGGTCTGCATGGGTACTACCTGGGTAATTGAAGGAGTGAATGAGTAGTGTTTAGGTGATTAGAGGACTGCATGGGTAGTGCACAGGGGAGTGTAGCAGTGCATGTGTTAGTGCCTGGGTCATTGCATGAGTACATGGGTACTGACTGGATGATTAGAGTACTGCAAGGAGAGTGCATGGTGAATTTATAAGTGCTTGGGGATTGGCGGGTTGATTGGAGCAGTGCATGGGTAGTGACAGGGTGATTGCTGGACTGCATGGGTACTACCTGGGTAATTGAAGGAGTGAATGAGTAGTGTCTAGGTGATTAGAGGACTGCATGGATAGTGCACAGGGGATTGTAGCAGTGCATCTGTTAGTGCCTGGGTCATTGCATGAGTACATGAGTACTGACTGGATGATTAGAGTACTGCAAGGAGAGTGCATAGTGAATTTATAAGTGCTTGGGTATTGGCGGAGTGATTGGATAAGTACCTGGTACTGGCTGGGTGATTGGAGCAGTGCATGGGTAGTGACAGGGTGATTGCTGGACTGCATGGGTACTACCCGGGTAATTGAAGGTGTGAATGAGTAGTGTCTAGGTGATTAGAGAATTGTATGGGTAGTGCACAGGTGATTGTATCAGTGCATGGTTACTGCCTGGGTCATTGCATGAGTACATGGGTACTGGCTGGATGATTAGAGTACTGCAAGGAGAGTATATGGTGAATTTATAAGTGCTTGGGTATTGGCGAAGAGATTGGATAAGTACATGGTACTGGCTGGGTGATTGGAGGAGTGCATGGGTAGTGACAGGGTCATTGCTGGACTGCATGGGTAGTGCACAGGGGATTGTAGCAGTGCATGTGTTATTGCCTGGGTCATTGCATGAGTACATGGGTACTGACTGGATGATTAGAGTACTGGAAGGAGAGTGCATAGTGAATTTATAAGTGCTTGGGTATTGGCGGAGTGATTGGATAAGTACATGGTACTGGCTGGGTGATTGGAGGAGTGCATGGGTAGTGACAGGGTGATTGCTGGAGTGCATGGGTACTACCTGGGTAATTGAAGGAGTGAATGAGTAGTGTCTAGGTGATTAGAGGACTGCATGGGTAGTGCACAGGTGATTGTAGCACTGCATGGTTAGTGCCTGGGTCATTGCATGAGTACATGGGTACTGACTGGATGATTAGAGTACTGCAAGGAGAGCATATGGTGAATTTATAAGTGCTTGGGTATTGGCGAAGAGATTGGATAAGTACATGGTACTGGCTGGGTGATTGGAGGAGTGCATGGGTAGTGACAGGGTGATTGCTGGACTGCATGGGTACTACCTGGGTAATTGAAGGAGTGAATGAGTAGTGTCTAGGTGATTAGAGTTTTGCATGGGTAGTGCACTGGTGATTGTAGCAGTGCATGGGTAGTGCTTGGGTGACTTAATCTTACCTTTTTTGAAGTAGATATGAAACTCATTGAAACCATTTTTGTCAGTTGTTTTATTATAATCTAAATTTAAAATATTTTCAAACTTTAGAATTAGTGTCTGTAAAAGGGAAGAAAAAATACTGTTATTACATATAATATTATAATTTTAAGAACACAACATAATTTTACAATTACATAACATATTCAGTTTGCCTATTTTGCTGTTTTCAGATTCTATTGAATTTCACCATACACAGTGATTTCAATGTTGATCATCATGTGACAGCGGGGAAAAAATACAATCGATAAGATTGTTAAAAAAAAACAAATCTGTGTTCAAAATATTTACAACAAACTCAACTATCTGTTTACATTTTCAAAAATAAACACATTCAATAACATTGCATATAATACAAAGATCAAATATATGAACTGCTTCTTTCAAAAATAATTTTCTTAATACAATATCAAAGAACAGAAACGATAAGTGAAACAGTAATTGTTGACATCTTCCCTATAGGCCGAATGATGTTTCCGAAATCATTTGCATTGAAAAATCCAAAATAAACTTCTTAATTCATATTGACATCTTCCCAATAGGACGAATGATGTTTCTGAAATCGTTTGTATTGAAAATATCCAAAATAAACTCATTAATTCATGTTGACATCTTCCCAATAGGCCGAATGATGTTTTCAGAACTTTGGCATCAAAAATATTAGATATGAATTTGGTAATTCATAAGGCAAGCGGTATTTGAATTCCAATTGGGCATCATTACAATGTGTCCATCCTTTATTGCACTTTAAATACACAGTATAGTGTCCAGATGTTGTAGAAGGTCCATTGTGGAAAATAATTGCTACTGCTTTGTAAGTTCTTCCTGAAATTGACAGTTGACTTGCCACAACATTTTTAATTTTAGTTTCCAATTTTCTTCCATCTGCTCTACAACGTTGTAGCATTAAAATGACATATTGTCCAAATCTTTCTATAAATAATGTTGATATCATTTCAGATTTGCAGTGAGTACATTCCATATTTTGATTAGCTGATTTTACTAATTTGTTAAAAGACACTGTTTTGCAATCTGGTATTGTCAAATATATGAATCTTTCAGTGTCTATTTCAGTGGTAGAAGAAAATGAACAATCTTCACATTTATGATCCCATCTGTAACGAAGTCCAAACAGATTTTCAATTTGTATTCCTTCATCTTCCAATACTGCAAGCATAAACATAAGAAATTCTTGAGCATCTTGCTGTACATTAAGTGTAAATTGTGAAGAACCAGAACATATATCCAGAAGATGCCGAATGCCAGAAGCACTTTGGATTTTAGTTTTATCGGTTGTCAAGTTTTCAAAAATAGAATGCAACAAAGAACAAAACCTTTTTTCTCGATTCTCCATAATTTGTTGTTGAAGATTTTCTAGAAAAATATGACGTTCACAACTACATTAGCATAGCAGTTGATACCTGAACTATTTTTTAACTGATATCCTACAATATCATCAACAATGTCCATTTTCTGTTTGTTTGGAGCCTCAACATTCTCTTGAACTGCTTCTTTCAAAAATAATTTTCTAAATACAATATCAAAGAACAGAAACGATAAGTGAAACAGTAATTGTTGACATCTTCCCTATAGGCCGAATGATGTTTCCGAAATCATTTGCATTGAAAAAATCCAAAATAAACTTCTTAATTCATATTGACATCTTCCCAATAGGACGAATGATGTTTCTGAAATCGTTTGTATTGAAAATATCCAAAATAAACTCATTAATTCATGTTGACATCTTCCCAATAGGCCGAATGATGTTTTCAGAACTTTGGCATCAAAAATATTAGATATGAATTTGGTAATTCATAAGGCAAGCGATATTTGAATTCCAATTGGGCATCATTACAATGTGTCCATCCTTTATTGCACTTTAAATACACAGTATAGTGTCCAGATGTTGTAGAAGGTCCATTGTGGAAAATAATTGCTACTGCTTTGTAAGTTCTTCCTGAAATTGACAGTTGACTTGCCACAAAATTTTTAATTTTAGTTTCCAATTTTCTTCTATCTGCTCTACAACGTTGTAGCATTAAAATGACATATTGTCCAAATCTTTCTATAAATAATGTTGATATCATTTCAGATTTGCAGTGAGTACATTCCATATTTTGATTAGCTGATTTTACTAATTTGTTAAAAGACACTGTTTTGCAATCTGGTATTGTCAAATATATGAATCTTTCAGTGTCTATTTCAGTGGTAGAAGAAAATGAACAATCTTCACATTTATGATCCCATCTGTAACGAAGTCCAAACAGATTTTCAATTTGTATTCCTTCATCTTCCAATACTGCAAGCATAAACATAAGAAATTCTTGAGCATCTTGCTGTACATTAAGTGTAAATTGTGAAGAACCAGAACATATATCCAGAAGATGCCGAATGCCAGAAGCACTTTGGATTTTAGTTTTATCGGTTGTCAAGTTTTCAAAAATAGAATGCAACAAAGAACAAAACCTTTTTTCTCGATTCTCCATAATTTGTTGTTGAAGATTTTCTAGAAAAAATATGACGTTCACAACTACATTAGCATAGCAGTTGATACCTGAACTATTTTTTAACTGATATCCTACAATATCATCAACAATGTCCATTTTCTGTTTGTTTGGAGCCTCAACATTCTCTTGATTTATTTTCTTATTTCCAACCTCACTACAGAGTTTTTCATATGTTTGTTTTCGACATACTATACGCTTTTCATATACAGGATATTCACCTAAGTTGGGAGCATACAGTCTTCTTAACCGATTACACTCTCTTACACAGTTTGCATCTGCACTAATCTTTCTCTCATCAAAATCAATCAAATACAATACAGATAAAGTTCTGACTCAGGACAATGCAACATATGCCATGCCCTCTTTAAACACGGTACTTCCAATGTTTACCAAAGCACTGTCTACACTTAAACCTTGAGATTTATGAATGGTCACCGCATATGCTAAAGAAAGAGGAAACTGTTTTCTACGAACATACAAGTCTTTAACAAGCAAAAAACGAACAGCACAACGTCCAATCTGTTTTACCTCTTCCATCTGATCAAATTTAATCTTCAAAAATTCAATTCCATCTCTATTTGGATAATTAACAAAATCAACAACTTTTCCAATTGCTCCATTTACTAAACCTTTTTCCACATCCAAATTACGCCGTAAAATTACCTGACAGTTTTCACATACATATAAATTATTTTCTAAACCAGCAGTCTTAGATATAGATTTTTCCAAAGAATCCAATTTTGTTTTTAATTTTTCTGACAAAATAATAGTAATTCCTTCGTGTTCTATTTTATCAATGGCTTCCATTTTAATTATTTGCTGTTTTTCCAACTTCAAAAGTTCTTGATTAAATGTAGAACACTCTCGCAGTGTTGGCATTAGGCAAATTATAGATTTCTTTTCTCCAATTTTTTTGTATATTATTTCCGGAGCAACATTTTCATTTGAAAACAAGTTTGTAAGTAGCCGCCTTTGCAAAGCTTCTTTACCATGTTCTGTCAATACACCAATTCTTATATCTTGAAGACTGCTTCCATAATCTTCATCACTTGCCTGTCACATATTTTTAATAAGTTCTTTGTATTCAAAATATGACCAAATGTTGACATTTCCAATACTTCCCAAAGATTTCCTGGTGTCTTCATGCACAAGTGTTTTAAAAACTGGTTGCCCTTTTACAGGAGTAAGTTGCAGTAGATCGCCGAAAAAAATCACGTGTTTTCCTCCAAATAACACATCATAATCTGTTTTTAAAATTTGCTGCATTCTTAAATGTACAAAGGCAAGCATTAAGTTTGAGACCATGCTCACCTCATCAATTATCAGAAGTTTCATTTTCTTTAGTACTCTTGAAACTTCATAACAAGCTTCTCCAGATAGCTTGTGATATTCCAACTTGTTTTCATGTTCAACAGGTAGCATCAGTAAACGATGTAATGTAATCCCTTTAATGTTGTGTGCTGCTAACCCAGTTGGAGTGGTTACAACACAAGATAAATGTGATTCAGTGGTTTTCTGTAGATAACTGGTCAAAACTTTAATTAAGAAACTTTTTCCTGTACCAGCTTGACCACTGATATACACTCGAATAGGTTTAAATGATGTGCAGTTGCATTCTTTATTTTCATGAAGTAAACCATGGTCTATCTGTTGTATAATTTGCTGATATATTTCTTTCTGTTCAATATTTAGTTGTTCTTTCAAGTTTCCCAACTCCATAATATCCTGTTGAGCTTGATGCATTGCTGTTTCTACTTCACTCATGGCTATTGCTGCTTCATTTTCAAGAATTGGTTCTCCTAGTGGATCTTGACTCAGTGGAGCAGAACTTTGACTATCTTGAGAACTGTCTCTAGCAATCTCAGCTGCAATAGTAGCTTCTTGTTCAATTTCTTCATTCAACATTTGTAGATAATTTGGAAAAACTGTGCATTCAATGCTATCTTTACATGCATTAAAAGAATCTTCATAGCACAACAAAATCTCCAAGTAATTCCATTTCAGTACGCCAAGGCTTGTACAGTTGCAGAAGTGCTAAATAGTTAAATTCCCTTTTATCTGGAGTTTCGCAGCTGTTTCCTGTGATTAATGAGATTTCCTTTGGTATGTTACACCAAACATCCATCACAGCCAATTACTTCATATTTTTCTTCATTTATGTTCTCTGTAATATTTCTCTTAAAGCTGTAATATAGCAGTACTTCATAGAGACATATGTTTTCAAGATAGGGACTTCTTTTAGGATAGTACGTATCCAACATGTTTGTTTTAACAATATCTGTGCTTTCCGGTTCATTTAATGCTAAATATTCAATTTCTTGTACAGATTTCAATACTCGATTTCGTGTTGCAGCGAGACCTATACTAACCCAAATGATTCCTCTTGACTTTGAATATAAACTTGCAGAGGTCAACCGATCCGAACATTTGTAGGATCCAATCTCTCGATGGGACAGCATCTTCAAACTAAAGCTGTACAATTTGTTACTAAGAGACTTCTCTTGTGAAATTTCTTGCCACATTTCTTTCAACTCCGTCATTTCAGATTTTGTTATTTATGACGTAACATAGCGAGCAAGAGCAATGGAATTATCTGCAACATACTGAATATCCATATTTGCATTCCACATCGACAAAATCACTGGATTGTAATCATTAATATACTTTGAATGTTCACTTCTTTTTAAATTGTAAGAATTTTTGGGAGATTTTCGAGTTAAAGTATGCCTCACTGCTGACATGAAACTGTTGACTCTTCCTTTGGAAATTACTGGACGTGGAAATCCAAAACGACCTTTTGTATAAAACTTTTCCTTTGACTTGTATTTCCGTCGACAGTATTTGCCACATCGGTGAGTTTGAAACCGTAAAACTTGTTGTCTTAAGGTATTTTCTTCTCCTGTTTTTGGAATACCACATGTAACATAGTCTTCAATGAAAGATAAAACAGTCTCATCAGAATCAGTTCCAAATTTAGGTGCATCCTTGATCCATAAAAGCATATGTATATGAGGAGCACCTCTAGCTTGGTACTCCTTTCTCCAAAAGAAATCAATAACTTGTCCAAGAGGTGGGTTGTTTTTATTGCAGATAAAAGACATCATAGCTTGAAACCTATGATTAAAATATCTGCACACATTTACAGGATCCAAGGAACACAGTTCTCCAGCTGTCTTGAATTGAATGTTTTTAATATTTGAATTTGCTTCTCGAAGAAATTCGAGTAAATCGTCCCATGCGTATTCAGCACAGCTTAGCGTAACAAACCATGTAGGGGTTCCTTAACATACATTTAAGTTCTCCATGACGACGATACCAATACTCATTAGTACCACGTTGACACGCCATCAAATTAATCAATTGAGATTCTAAATGATCATCTCTCTGTTGTACTTTGTCCATGAATTCCTTTGCAGAAACATGTTGAAGATGAACTCCTGTTTTTAATATGTGGTTCACTGCATATGAAAGTCCAGACAAGTCACTTTCAAGCAAAAGATGAAATATATATGGAAAAAAAATTGTCGAAATCTTGGATCTTCTGAGTACAATCTTGTTGTAGGATATTCTGACGCTGGAATCTGTACTGGTCGTTCGTCATATCGTCCACCTTTTCCAGTGGGGAAGAGCTGTGGAAAACAACGAGCTTCCAAACTTCTTTCCCAAACACTCATGGGATTTCCCTTCGCTTTCTTCATTTGGAATAATTCAATAGTATTTCCAATCACTTCCTTTGAATCTAAAGGATGTATACTATAATGTTCATAAATTTCTTCACTTTTGGAGACGTCCACTTTTTTAATTTGGCCACTTGAAATTTCGCTATCATCTCCTAAAACTATTTCTTCTTCTTCCACATACACATTTTTGTAATAAAGATTGTTTTTTATGAGATATACTGTAGCCTTTTGCACTTTGCTGACATCTACTAATTCTTGCCATATTTTTCGACTCTTCGTAGGAACACTATTAACTAGAATAACTACAGGTTCAGTTTCCTCTTTCTCTACACCAATAGTTTCAATATTTTTCTTTAAATCTAAAGGTAAATACACAACTCTTCCTTTTAATCCTCTTTGTAAATCTATGGGAGGCAACTTACCTGTTTTAGGCTTCATACGAACAATAGCCTGAAACGGGTGCACAGATTGAATCAGAATGGACTCATACGTATTTAAATCTACCAGTTCTGGAGGAATACCTACCAACTCTAGGTTATTATATACAGCTCTAGCTGGCATTTTGTTCTCCTCTAATTTGCTATAACAATATTTACAAATACGTTGATCACTACCCAACTCAAAGCAATCTTCCACCAACAAATAAGCTCCAAATTCCTTCCACTTATCATTGTTTTCTTTTTCACTGTTTAAATACAGATCAACATTCCTAGTTTGATTTCTATAGTGAGTACGTCGACAACAAATACAAACATTGATGCCGCCATGGAAAGGCTGGCGGGAATTGCTTTGGTGGCCCGTTGCTGGCCCCCGGGGGTTGGGGGGCTGCACTCGGGGGGTACCTATGGTACCCCCCTACATTGCCATGCTCAAGGTGGCAGGCACCGCGCGGTGCCTGCCACGTTGTGCATGGCAATGCACAACATGCCTCTTTGGCATTGCGGCGGGTGCTGCTGTAAGAATGTTAAAGATGCGGGATGCGACCGCCAGGGTGGCAATCGCATCCTAATTGGCAGTGCGGGACCGCCGGCCCCCTGGCGGCCGGTCCCAGAACCGCTAGGGTGGCGGGCGGGCTGAAGTCCTCCCGCCATCCTAATGGGGCCCATAGTTTGGTCTTTCACAACAAATTACCTTAAACTTCGTAATTTCTTCTTCAAAATTCTCAGTACTACTATCTTCCACCTTTTCTTCAACACCTACACTTTTCAAACTCTCACTTTCTCTACACTCCTGTTCAGGACCAAAGAAACGAAACTCTATATCATCACAAACTTTTTTTACATCCGATACTGACCCATGCAAAAGAGCAGTGTTTAAGTCACTTAAAATTATTGCAGGACTTTTTACATAGTACAATCTTCTTACTAACTTCTGCATTGTAGAGTGATGTACTGCTAACATTCTCAAATGATGAAAAACACTTTGACACACTTTTCTAGAAAGACAAGCCAGAGAATGACCTTGCAAACCAGTATTTTTCCTCACTTTACAAGGATCTAGTCCTTGCAACATCTTAATCTTTTGTTTAATACTTTTTTACTATACTCTCGTAAGAAATTTCGTAAAATATCAATATGACTCCTGTCGTATACTACAAATACTACTACAATCCCAAGTATACACTGGGGCTTTAGAACGACTCCCTAGAACTTCATCAGCTATCACTTCTTCTACATTTCTAGGAACCATCTTTTCTTTTGCAATTGCACAACCATTCTTCACTTCATAAGCACGACCACTGGTATCAACTGTGTGAACTAATGTATTGTTTTGAAAATAGCTCTCTTCATTAAAGAAAGGCTCTGAACTTGAAGTGTGCTTCCATTCACCCAAAAGTTTTTACAAAAGTTAGTTCTGTTAATTACTCTCTTATTTTTACTTTTGTCCTTCTTAGAATGCATTGGTTTATCTAATGTTCACATTCTGTTTAAAACTAAAATGAACAATTTTCTTTTTATTTCAAAAGCCTTTTCGACTATAGTTTCAATCTGTTTTTTCTTTTTATAAAATGCAGATCTTCTTTTATATTTCTTGCCATCTTTCAATAAATTTTGTAGTACTCTACTTTTATACATACGTTTCCTTATATCATAAAATTGATTCATCCTTCTTTTAGCATAGATTGTTTTATCAGAGCGTGATTTGCCATTAATTTGTCCTTTTTTCATTTCATTCTTCTTTGTTCTAGAGCTATTCTTTCTATTTTCTACATTGTCAAAACCCTTTCTAGTCCTTGAAAGTCTTTTGATAAATTCTTTTGTTCTCTTACCGCAAGACTTTTTCTTTTTTCCCACATGTTGTAGTTCATCTAATTCCTGCTGTTGTCTTTTCTTTAAATAGTATTGTTTCTTTTCTTGTTTTCTCTTTTCAGTTTTTTTGTCATGGTTAGTCTTTCTTAATAATAATGAAGAATATCTGAAAAAAGAATATTTAAAATGAATTTAGTATTATTAAAATAATTATATAGAAATATACTATTTTATTACTAAAGAAACACCTTCTATTTAAAAGCTACAAACAAGTGCATATATGGTTTTCGGAATATATTTACAATTACACATGAGCTGTAAAATAAGTGAAGAGAGGTGTAGAATAAGAAATGCAGCAGTAATGTCTGAATGATTACAGTACTAAATATCTAGTGCCTGCATCATTGTAAGACTGCATAACAACTCCTTTGGTGTTTTTATAATTGCATGAGACGGGTGCAGAAATTTCCAATAGAGATGGAGAAAGAAGTAACAGTAGTGCAAACAAAGCAACAGAGCTGCAAAAAGAGGCAACAGGTACAGAAAGAGTGAAGAGTACTGCAAAAAGAGGTAAGATAGTTGCAGAAATAAGCAAAAAAGGTACAGAAAGAGGGAGCAGATGGGCAGAATGAAGCAAGAGAGGTGCAGAAAGAGAGAAGAAGGGTGCAGAAAAAGGGAAGTGGGATGGAGAAATTCAAAACAAAGGTACAGGAAGAACACAAAGCAGTGCAGAAAGAACGAACATAGGTTTACAAAGAGGAAAGATGGCTACATAACAAGGCAAGTGAAGTGCAGAATGAAGCAAAAGAGGTGCAAAAAGAAGCAACAGAACCTTAACAAGAGTCAACAAGTGTGCATAAAGAGGTAGGAGATGTGCAGAATGAGGCAAGAGGGCTACACAATGAGGGAGATGGGGTGCAGAAACAGGAACAGAACTGTAAAAAGAATCAACAGAGGTTGGGAAAGATGCACAAAGGGAGCACAAACAGACAAAGCAACAGTTGTGCCTGGGTGATTATTTAACTGCATGAGTTATACCTTAGTGATTGCATAAGTGCACAGATAGTGCCTAAATGATTGCATCTGTGCAAGAGCAATGGCTGAGTGATTAGAGCACTGCATTTGTTGTGCCTGCATCATTGTAAGACTGCATGGCGAGTACTTGGGTGTTTTTATAAGTACATGACAGTTGGGCCTAGCCAAATATAAACCTGCACACTATTACATGACTCAACTATAAGTGTCCCCATATTGTTAAAAGCACACATACATATGGGTCTACGTTCCCAAATCATCATGATATGTAAAAGAAATATATAAACAAAATTTCGGAAATATAGGAAAACCTAGAAACTGAGACATGTACTACATCTGCCTAAGTGATTCCAAAACTCCGTAGGTAGTGCTTGGGTGATTGAGAGCAAGGGTAGTCACTGGAATGTTTGCAGGACAAGATAGATAGTGGCTAGCTAATTCCCTGAGTGCATACATACACATTGACTGCATGGTTAAGCGTATAAATAGCACCTGAAGGGATCAATGAGTCATTGCACTCAATGAACAGCAATGTGAGGACCTGGCTACCTTCTTTGTTCATAAGGTTGAGAAAATATACCTGGACATAGTACGTGCGCCGTATGATAACCTCTCCTCCCCTCTAGTAATATCTAAACCATCCTCCATGGATAACACGCCTCCCAACCAGGATAGGACGTCCAACTTACCCGCCAATCATCTGGACACATGGCCCCTGTTAAACGCTACTACCCTAAAAAAACTTTTAGGTAGTATTAATTCGGGATCTCCAAGGGATCCCCTGCCCATTTCCGTGCTCCAGCAGCTGGAACTGCCATCTTTGCACGTAGTCATGGATCTCCTTAACGCCTCCTTGCAGGAAGCAACCGTCCCGCCTGACTGGAAACATGCCATGATACTCCCTCTCCTTAAAAAGGCTATCGCAGACCCCGATTTACCCTCTAACTATCGGCCCATCTCACTGCTACCGGCCTTCTCTAAGATCTTAGATAAACATGTCCATGCACAGCTCTCTCTATTCGACGAAACTCAAAGGTTTCTCCATCCCTCCCAATCGGGCTTCAGAGCCGGCTTCTCAACAGAGACCACCCTGTTGGGGGTAACAGAAAGACTGCGCCACCATCTGGATGCTGGAGACACTGTGGCCCTCATTTTGCTGGACTTGAGTGCAGCATTTGACACGGTGTCTCACGCCGTGTTAATTAAAACCTTAAGATCGTTGGGCATATGCGGGTCAGCTCTGAAATGGCTCATCTCTTTCCTCACAAATCGCACCTTTCAAGTTTTTTCCCCCACAGCCAGCTCCGATACCTATTCATTTGCCCATGGGGTACCTCAAGGCTCCATCCTTAGCCCTCTACTTTTTAATCTATACGTAAGACCCTTAGCGGATGTTGCTGAAGAGACCAGGCTGACCCTCTTCTCCTATGCGTACGATTCCCAAATCATTTTCTCTCTCTCCATGAAGAGCACGACCGAATTTTCTCCCCTCCAGTTGGGTCTGAGCAATATCGCATCATGGATGCAATCAAACTACCTCAAACTCAACGGTGAGAAAACCGAGGTCCTCATACTCGGGAAAAACAAGGAACTTTGGGGTCCTCAACATTGGCCCTGTGAGATGGGTGCTCTTCCTTTACCCTCCCGCCAAGTTCGCAACTTAGGCGTCACCATTGATGACTCGCTCAGTATGCACTCCCAAGCTGTCAAAGTAGCCGCCACTTGTTTCACAATCCTGAAGTGGCTAAAAAAAGTCATCTGGATGCTACCTGAGCCCACTCAGAAAACTGTTGTCCATGCATTGATCACTTCAAGGCTTGACTACGGCAACGTTCTTTATTTGAGATCTAACAAGGAGGTGACTCGCAGGCTGCAGTTGGTCCAGAACTCCGCAGCAAGGCTTTTATACCGGATCCCTAGAACCACCTCCATCTCCGGCCATCTACGAGACTTGCACTGGCTCAGGGTGGAGAACCGAATCAAGTTCAAAGCCCTGAGCTATATGTTTAAAATCAAAACAGGAGTTGCCCCTCAATACCTCCAATCACTGGTCCATCCATATGTCCCTCCTCGCAACCTCCGCTCATGGGAAGTTTTTTGTCCCTAAAACTAAACTATCTCGGATGGGTGAAAGGTCATTCACATACCTAGGCCCCTCACTTTGGAATTCCCTGCCCTTAGCTCTCCGAAACGAAACAAATTATATCCAATTTCGCAAATCATTGAAGACGTGGCTTTTCAACCAATAGCCTGCTGCCTTGCTAAACTCAGTCTCTGATCTGCTTTTGCGCCGGGAAACCCTTTTTGGTTAGCTGTCGTGCATTATAAGTTTAATAATAATAATAATAATAATAATAATTGAGTACTGCCTAGGTAAATAGACAAATGCAACAGAAGCGCATGGGTGATTTTATGACTGCAAGGGTAGTGTGTAGGTTATTACATGACTGCATAGGTACAGCCTGCATGATTGCATGACTGTAGGGAAAGTAAATTAGTAGACCCTAGATAATGACATGCTTGCAAGGCTAATTTCTGGAGGATTACTGAAGTACATAGCAAGTGAGTGGATGATTTTATAAGTTCATGAGTACCACCTGGATGCTTAGT
The DNA here is from genome assembly GCA_963921515.1 of Calotriton arnoldi. Lineage (NCBI taxonomy): Eukaryota > Metazoa > Chordata > Amphibia > Caudata > Salamandridae > Calotriton > Calotriton arnoldi. The sequence goes on along the minus strand of CAWUFW010003006.1, from coordinate 1,891,545 downwards.
GAACTATAAACTTGGTGCCTGACCGATTACAGAAGTGCAAAGGTAGTGACTGGGTGATTTTAAAACTACATGAGTAATGATTGACTGATTCCATAAGTACAAGAAAAGTGCATATGTGATTGAAAGAGAAGAAAGGGATTAAAGGAATACATGGGTAACACCTCGGCGATTGCACAACTGCAGGGATAATGTCTGGGGATTTACATGACTACATAGCAAGTGACTGGGAGATTTTGTAAGTGCATGGGTACTTCTTGGATAATTGCAGGACTACTGAGGTAGAGCCTGACTAACTAAAAGACTCCAAAAGTAGTGACAGGATGATTTCATAACAGCATAACTACTGTCTGAGTGATTACAAGAGTAGAAAGATAGTGCCTCCGTGATTGAAGGAGTGCAACAGTAGTGCCTGGGTGATTATATAACTGCATGTGTTATAACTTAGTGATTGCATAAGTGCACAGATAGTGCCTAAATGATTGCATCTGTGCAAGAGCAATGGCTGAGTGATTAGAGCACTGCATATGTTGTGCCTGCATCATTGTAAGACTGCATGACGAGTACTTGGGTGTTTTTATAAGTGCATGACAGTTGGGCCTAGCCAAATATAAAGCTGCACACTATTACATAACTCAACTATAAGTGTCCCCATATTGTTAATAGCACACATACATATGGGTCTACCTTCCCAAATCATCATGATATGTAAAAGAAATATATATACAAAATTTCTGAAATATAGGAAAACCTAGAAACTGAGACATGTACTACATCTGCCTGAGTGATTCCAAAACTCTGTAGGTAGTGCTTGGGTGATTGAGAGCAAGGGTAGTCACTGGAATTTTTGCAGGACAAGATAGATAGTGGCTAGCTAATTCCCTGAGTGCATACATACACATTGACTGCATGGTTAAGTGTATAAATAGCACCTGAAGAGATCAATGAGTCATTGAGTACTGCCTAGGAAAATAGATGAATGCAACAGAAGGGCATGGGTGATTTTATGACTGCAAAGGTAGTGCTTGGGTGATTGGGAGAATGCATGGGTAGTACCTGGGTGATTTCATAACTGCTTGTGTAGTTGCGGAGTGATTTCATGAGTGCTTGGATATTAACTGGGTGATTGGAGAATTGCATGATTACTGCATGTGTGATTGCATAAGTGCATGGGTAATGCTTGGGTTATTGCATGAGTACATGGGTAGTGCTTGGGTGATTGGGAGAGTGCATGGGTAGTGCCTGGGTGATTTCATAAGTGCTTGGGTAGTGGCGGAGTGATTTCATGAGTGCTTGGATACTAACTGGGTGATTGCAGAATTGCATGGATACTGCATGTGTGATTGCATAAGTGCATGGGTAATGCTTGGGTTATTGCATGAGTACATGGGTAGTGCTTGGGTGATTGGGAGAGTGCATGAGTAGTGCCTGGGTGATTTCATAAGTGCTTGGGTAGTGGTGGAGTGATTTCATGAGTGCTTGGATACTAACTAGAAGATTGGAGAATATGGAATCAGTCAATCATAACTCATGTAGTTTTAAAATCACCCAGTCACTATCTTTGCACTCCTGTAATCAGTGAGGCAGCCTCTCAATAGTTCACTAAGCATACAGATAACTGTATAAATGCAATCTGAAGACATAGATGAGTCATTACGTATTATCTAGTTAAGTAGATAAGTGCAACATGCCTGCAAGGGTAATATGTGGTGGTTTACTTTTGAGCTACATCTTCACCATTCTATCTACAAATATGCGACATCATTAAACTATACCTTTCAACAGACTTAAAAAGAAGGCTAATTAACAACACCTTTTATGAGCATTTTTAAAACCACACTTTTATTCTACATCTTCACCTTTGTATCTAAAATTATGTGGCATCATTCAACTATACCTTTGTTCAGACTAGAAAAAGAAGCCTAATTAACAGCACCTTATTTCTCCAATGTTTAAACCACTATTTTATGCTGCATCTTCATCTTTTCCTCTAATATTATATGGCATCATTTAAGTATACCTTATTCCAGACTAGAAAAAAGAAACCTAATTAATAATACCTTATATGACCATCCTAGAAAGCACACTTTTGTGATGCATCTTCCCCATTCTATCTAAAAATATGTGGCATCATTTAACTTTACCTTTGTACAAACTAGAAAAAAGAAACCTAATTAATAACACCTTATATGAACATCTTTCAAACTGCACAGTTGTGCTGAATCTTTACCAAACTATCTAAAATTGTGCGGTATCATTCAAGTATACCTTTGTAGAGACAACAAAAAAGAAGCCTAATTAATTACACCTTATATGAACATCTTTCAAACTACACATTTGTGCTGCGTCTTCAACCAACTATCTAAAATTATGCGGCATCATTCAACTATACCTTTGTACAGACTTAAAAAACAAGCCTAATTAATAACATCTTATATGAACATCAGTAATCATCTTAAAAAATACACATATTACTGTACAGACTCTTTTTTAAACAACATTTAAGTACAATGAAACAAACTACAATATATTTCAAACAATACAGTTTTTGAATAATGTTAAAAATTTAAAAATAAACCTCACAAATTTATAACTCACCTTGCAAATAAATGTGTTGAATTTAAAATCTCACAAACTCTGACAGGATTTTCTTTTACACACAATCAATATAATGCACCAGACTCAGCAAGGTAAAACCAGTAATGGCAAAGTTTCCCTCTCTTTCTCCACACAAATACACATAACTAACAAATCACATTGCTTCCCAGATTTTTTCAAATTGTAAAACACATTTCTATTGGTTACACATAATAACCCTTAGCAACTGACTTCTACAGGTGCCCAAACTGTTTCTACATTTTTTTTAGAAGTCGCGACCCCATCGTGCACCACCGCGATGGAGTCGCAAATTCAGACGGAGTTAAAAAAGATATAACAAATAAATTCAACACTATTTTTTAATTAAACACCACTTCTAAAGATAGTACTGACTGGGGAAAAATCATTGAAAAAAAATATTACTTATATATGAATTACAATTTCACATTTTAAAAGCACAGTTAAGTTTTAACCCTTCCCCCATTCTGCTTCATGCCAGTTTCCATAGTAACAGTTCATGGAACATTCAACTGAACTCACAGGTCACAAGTTCACCATATTTTCAAGTTGACCACACAATGTTGCAAATACAAACAGCAGGTGTGGTTGACTTGGCAAAATATGATCTTATCCTTTCTATTGTACCTTTCAAATATTTTTTACTAACCAATAAGAAAAATGCTTTAAAAAAAAGTGAAATGCACCCTATTTTTGAATATAGAATGTTCTTAAACAGCCAATCAATTCTCTAATTTTTAAAAAATTGCATCTTGTCCACCATTTTACATACCTCTCATTCTACCAACTGACAACCTCAGCTACAGACATCTCTTCATTTCTTACAGACATCCCTTCAAGATGCTTACAGTGTGGATTGTTGGGCACAGCTATGTTTTCTGGTGCAAAAGGTATGCTGAACGCAGAGGTATTGACAAAGACCTAGCTTTGCAAAATGTAGACATTAAATGGATTGGACCGAGAGGATTAAAGTGGCACCAATTGATGCCTTTGTTTAAAACCTTTTGCATCTCCAACCCCTGACCTCATGATTGTGCACTGTGGTGGCAATGACCTAGGCACATTGACTGGGGTAGGTCTGGAAATGCTAATGAAGGACACCTTTGCAGAATTGATGTTGCTTTTCCCCCAAACTGTCTTTGTATACTCTAACATATGCCAAAGACAGAAATGGAAGTGGCCCAATCAATTCTGTCCACAGATTGAGAAAGCTAGAAAAAAATGTCAATAAAGCTGTTTCCGCTTACCTCAGAGACCATAGGATGGGCTCCATCTATAACAACAATCTACGTTTCCATATGGATGGCATCTACAGAAGTGATGGAGTACACTTCACTGATCAAGGCAACAGAGTGTTTCTCAACAACGTGAAGCTCTGCATCCGCACTTACATGTAGCTACAACAATCTCCCAATGAAAACAAGGGCTCTTTTTAGAGCCACCCAACAACCCAACATATAACCTAGCTTTAGAAAATAAATCTTAATTATTTTTGCTTGAAGTCGCGCACCCATCGCGACTTTAGGAACCGCGCACCCACCGCGTTCACACTAGGAGCCGCACTGAGAGCCGCGCACCCATCGCGTTTACACTAGGGGCCGCCCTGGGAGCCGTGCACCCATCGCGTTTACACTAGGGGCGCGCTGAGCGCCCCGCTAGGGTCGCGACTCCAAACTTTGTCGGAAAAAAAAAAAATAGCCACTTCGATTAATTTATAAACCCCCTGGGGACCCCATCCCCCGGGGCATGCACAATTCTTTTCAAATTTATTTTTCTGGGGAAGGGGGCCGTGTGGCCCCCTTCCCTAGGCCACTTACTGCCCCGGGGACCCCATCCCCTGGGGCATGCCCAATTCTTCAATTTTTTCTTTTTAAGGGACGGCGGCCGCGTGGCCCCCCTCCCGGGCCATTTTCGCCCCGGGGACCCCATCCCCCGGGGCATGCCCAAATGTTTATTTTTTTTTAAAAAGGGCGAGGGGCCGAGGGGCCGAGTGGCCCCCCTCCCGGGCCATTTTTGGCCCCGGGGACCCCATCCCCTGGGGCACGGCCTCTCGTTTGGGACCATGGGGGGAGCCCCAATTACCCCACGGTCCTGCCGGCTCCCCTCCTCCTGCGGGAGCCGGCATTGCTTTTGCACAAGGGGAGCTGCTGACATGCAGCTCCCCTTGTGCAAAAGCAATTCTGCTTTGGTTTTGCTCTCGCTTCCAAAAACCAAAGCAGAGTTTGCTATGACAGGGCGGGAGCCGTCCTCCCGCCCTGCGATAGCAAACAGCAATGTCCCAGGGGTGGTCACCCTGGGACATTGCAGGAGCCGGCCCTGGGGGGTGGCGGTCCCCAGGGCCATCGAGGGCTCCTGGAGGGGGGCCGCGCGGCCACCCTCCCTCAATTTGCTTAGCCCCGGGGAGTTTGTGGTCCCCAGGACTTGGGGGGGCCTGCGAGGACCCCCCTAATTGACTTTGAAACCCTGGGGAGGTGGTGGTCCCTGGGGCTTGGCGGGGCCTGCGAGGCCCCCCCACGTTTTAAATTTGAAAGCCCCGGGGAGGTGGCGGTCCCCGGGGCAGTGTGGGGGGGTTGGGACGCCCCCCATGCATTTATTAACAAAGCCCCGGGGAGGTGGCGGTCCCTGGGGCTGCGGGGGCCCCCGCTTTTTAATTTTGGCATTGCCCCCGGGACCTGGCCCACCCGGGGGCTCATTAAAATGGAGCGCGGGAGCCCGCGCTTCATTTTTTAAATTTTCTCGGCAGGATTCGCGACCCCAGCGTGCATTCTGCCGATTTTTTGGGCCCTGGGGTCCTTGTGGGACACCCTGATTAGGCCAAGGGGGTCAGGGTGTTTCTACCTTGCCCCCTTTTCTTGTTTTTTAACCTCTGTTTCACTGTTTTCTTGTGACTCGGTTCTACCGAGTCACAAGATGGCTGCCAACACTTCCTGGTTTGGCATGTTGGCAGCCAATCAGAGTGAAGCTCGTGCCCGGGAGGATTCGCGAACCCTCCTCGGTGCTCAGATATCTATATTTTTCTTTTTCTAATTTCTCTGAAACTACTGAACTGATTTACACCATTTAACAAAAAAGGGCTCTTTCTGAACCAAGACTTACCTTTTTGCCAAATTTGGTGTAATTCTGTTCAGCAGTTCGGGCTGTAGCTTTGTCTAAAGTTTCCTATGGAAATTAACATGGGGAAAACGCGTTTTGGGACCCCCCTTTTTTCTCGGCCCCCGCTTGAATAATCTCCCCGAAACTTTCAAGACAGGTGCTGACCGGAGAGCCCCACCAGTTTTGAAACTTTCGCGTAGATTCATCAAACGGCGCCAAAGATATTGGCAAAAGAAAAAACGCTTTATGAATAGAAACGAGGTCCTAACTATAACTACCTACTGGCGACCGCCAGTAGGTAATATATATATATATATATTTATATATATATAAAAACCTACTGGCAGCTGCCAGTAGGTATTTATAGTTAGGACCAAAGTTTCTATAGGAAAAGCGTATTTTAGTTTGGCTAATAACTTTGACACCGCTTGACGAATCTCCACGAAATGTTCACAAAACTTCCCCTTTTTGGTTGAACTGTTGTGTTGAAAGGTTCTGAGTGATCCATCAAGCAGGGGCAAGAAAAAGGGGTCTCAAAACATGTTTTCCCCATGTTATGTCTATGGGGATTTTTCATTTTTGAACACGACTACAGCCCGAACTGCTGAACGGAATTACACCAAATTTGGCAGAAAGCTAGATGTTGGCCCAGAAACATGCTTTTTGTAATTTGGTGTAAATCCGTATGGTAGTTTTTCAGATAACTAGCTTAAAAAATATAGATATCTGGGGACGCAAGTCCTTGCGGTGGACTCGATGATCCTACTAAAATTTGATTGGCTGCCAACACTTTAACCAGGGAGTGCTGCAAGCCATCTTGGAACTCGGCTTGAAGCCGAGTTCCAGAAAAAAAGTAAAAAACTGAGAGAAGGCGGCAGGATAGGTTTACCCTAACTCCCAAGATATGGTGGGGGGCTCCACAGAAATACTTCTGGGGTTTAAAAACTTTTTTTTTTATTTTGCCACAGACTAGTGGGTGGTTCCGCAAATCTGCTGCAAAATAAAAAATAAAAAGACACGTGGGCTCCCAAGCGTCTCATTTCTAAAGCCTCTGAGTGGGCCAAATCCCGGGGGCATGGTAAAAATAGAGGAGGGGTGCATGGGGCCCCACTTCTTGGGCTAGTCAAAGCCCCAGGGACCATAACTTCCCAGGGGTAGTGATATATGCGGGGGAGCCTCGCGGTTCCCCCGCTGCCCCGGGGACCACCACCTCCCTTAGGCACAATTGTGGTAATAAAATAATGTGGGGGATGCCCTATGGCCTCCCCCGCAGCCCCGGGGACCGCCCCCTCCCCGGGGCAGTACCCTAATTATATGCTGAGGAGCCTCGCATCCCCCCGCTGCCCCGGGGACTGCCACCTCCCCGGGGCACTTTTGTATAAAAATGCGTGGGGGGCTCCAGTCCCACCATGCAGGCCCGGGGACCGCCACTTGCCTGGGGCACAAATACAATAATGAAGGGAGTCCGTTGCGGACCCCCAGGGACCACCACCTCCCCGGGGCTTACTCCTTATGAAGCCCTACATGGCCATGGGGAACCGCCATCCCCCAGGGCCGGCTCCAGCAATGTCCAGGGGTGCCAAATGTCATTTGAGATGTCATCAGTGATGTCACTGACCATGTCATGAGAGATGTAAGATGTGAGGCCATTGGCAGTGCACTGCGGGGAGTAAGTTACAGTTAGCTCAGGTAACTATAACTGTCAAATTTCACTGGTTTTGTACTGACCCTAACTATAACGTCTCTGTAACCTTTTGTTTTTGGTGAATATATATATATTATCTACTGGCGGTCGCCAGTTGATAGTTATAGTTAGGACCTACTTTCCATAGGAAAAGCATTTTTTGACTTGGCTATAACTTTGGTGTCGTTTGACCAATCTTCATGAAATTTTCCCCAAAAAAGTGTCAAGAAGGGTTCTAATGTTTGGGGGTGATCCATGCAGTGGGGACTGAGAATTTGGGGCACAATATAAGGGTGCGTTTGTAACAGGAACCGGGAAGTGTTGGCAGCCATCTTGGGACTTGGGACTTGACTTAACCAAGACCCCACCAAAAAATGTGAAAATAAAGAAAAGGGGGCAGGGTAGGAATACCCTGACCCCCAAGCCATGGTCTAGGGGTCCTTCTGGGACCCCGCCATGGCATAAAACCATTTTTTTAAATTAAAATTTGGTGCGAATTTGCGATATTCTCGAATTTGCGGCAACATTTTTTTAAAAAGCAAGCGCAGGTGTGTTGTGCTTACTTTAGACTAACCCCCAGGTAGGCCAACTCCTGGGGGCATGGTAAAAATAAAGGAAGGGGCACATGGGCCCCCCTCCTTGGGCTATTTAAAGCCCCGGGGACTGCCACTTCCCCAGGGCAGTGTTATAATTTTATGTGGGGGAGCCTCATGAACCCCCCGCTGCCCCGGGGACTGCCACCTCCCTGGGGTACTGTTCCATTCATATGCGGGGGCCTGCATGGCCCCCCTGCTGCCCTGGGGACCGCCACCTCCCCCGGGCACACACTTCTATCTTTTTTTAAAAAAAACAAAGTGGGAGAGGCCCTACAGACTCCACTGCAGCCCCGGGGACAGCTACCCCCGGGGCTAAAATAAATTATAATGCGCAGGGGGCTCTGACCCCCCATGCAGGCTCGGGGACCACCACCTCCCCGGGGCAGAAATACAATTAGAAAGTGTGTCTGTTGCAGGCCCCGGGGACCACCACCTCCCTGGTGCTTACTGACCAAAGGAGGGGGGCCATGCGGCCCACCTCCAGGAGCCCTACATGGCCCTGGGGACCGCCACCCCTCAGAGCAGGCTCCAGCAACGTCCCGGGGTTCTAACCCCCAGGACATTGCAGTTTGCTGTGGCTTCTCCCACCAAGCCATAGTTTACTCTTGTCCGCTTCATGGAAGATAGAGCATCGAAAATGCTCTTGCTTCCATGAAGCGGAGCAGAATTGCTTTTGGACAGAGGGAGCTGCATGTTTGCAGCTCCCTCTGTCCAAAAGCAATGCCGGCTCCCGCAGGAGGTGGGGAGCCGGCAGGGAACACGGGGACCTTCAGGCTCCCCCCGCAGTCCCCAATGAGCTGGCTATGCCCCGGGAGATGGGGTCCCTGGGGCAATATTGGCCTGAGAAGGGGAGCCGCATTGGTCCCCCTCCCAATTAAAAAAATAAATACATGAAGGCCTGGCCCTGGGGTCCCTGGGGCCGAAATTGGCCTCAGGAGTGGGGCTGCGCGGTTCCCCTCCCATATAAAATAAAAATAAAGAGCGGGCCCCAGGGGATGGGGGTCCCCAGGTCCAAAATTGACCCAGGGAAGGCGGGACCATGCGGACCCTCTTCCATTTGTTTAAAAAGAAAAGGCCAGGCCCCATGGTCTGGGGTCCCTGGGGCCGTAATCAGCATGGGAGGTAGGCTGCACGGCCCCCTCCCCATTTCATTAAAAACTTGCCCTGGGGGATGGGGTCCCTGGGGCAAAAATCGGCCCAGGGAAGAGGGGCTACACAGCCCCCTTCCCTAAAATAAAATAATACAAAAAATGAACCTTAGCAAGTTGCCGGAGCCCACGTCCCCTTCAACACCACTCTGCAAACGTGCCTCCTGGTGCAGAGGTGGTTAGGGAATGAAATCCCCTTTAATGCTGAGGGTCTTTGGGGGCCAAAAAGCCCTTTTGTTACCTACAGTAAGTCCCAGACAGTGGGATTGCTGAGAGGACTTGGAAGCCACGCCCCCTTTCTCCACCACTCTGCAAACCCGCCACCTACCACACTACTGGTTGAGGAATGAATTCTACATTATGCCTGAGGGCCTCAGGACAAAGTAGACTACTTACCCCAACTAGTAGTGCGCCAGGAAGTGCGTTTGCAGAGTGGTGGAGAAAGGAGGCGTGACCTCTGACAACCTTTCAGCAATCCAGCTGTGTAGGTCTTACTGGAGGTGACAGGTGGGTAGTTGGCCCCCAAGGACCCTCAAGAACCAGGGGACTTCATACCTCAACTAGTAGTGCACCAGGAGGCATGTTTGCAGAGTGGTGGAGTAAGGGGCATGGCCACTGAACATCTCCCAGCAAACCCACTGTGTGGGACTTACTGGAGTTAATAGGAGGGGTAGTTGGCCCCCAAGGACCCTCTGGAGCCAAGGGGACTTCATCCCCCTACTAGTAGTGTGCCAGGAGGCGTGTTTGCACAGTGGTGAAGAAAGTGGGCTTGGCCTCCGACAACCTCCCAGCAATCTTGCTGTGTGGGACTTACTGGAGGTAACAGGAGGGGTAGCTGGCCCCCAAGGATGTCCTTGGGGGACAACTACCCTGACTGTTACCTCCAGTAAGTCTCAGACAGCGAGTTTCAAAGAGGTCTTCCGAGGCAATGACCCCTTTCTAGACCACTCTGCAAACTGGCTCATGGTGTACTACTGATTATTGGTTGCGGGTTGAAGTCCACTTTATTCCTGAGGGACCTTGGGGGCTAAGAATCCCTCCTGTAAGCCCTACCCAGCGGGATTCCTGAGAGTTGGTCGAAAGCCCAGCCTCCTTTCTTTACCACTCTGCAAACGCGATTACTAGTTAAAAAACAATAGAAATTCTCTGAAAAAAACCAAGGGATACAGGGACAATATAGTTTGGAATTAGCTTTTAAAAAACCTTAGAAATTCACTGAAAAAAACAAAGGTTACAGGGGCGTTATAGTTAGCAAATAGCATTAAAAAACTTTAGAAATTCACTGGAAAAAACCAAAGGTTACAGGGACGTTATAGTTAGGCTGACATTTCACGTGTACAAAACCAGAGAAATCCAGCAGTTATATTTTGCTGAGCTAAATATAACTCAAGCCCCCGCAATGCACTATAGCGTGCCCGAAACCTGTGTTTATTTCAGTGAATTTCTAAGGTATTTTAAATGCTAAATTTCTAACTATAACGTCCCTGAAACCTGTGTTTTTCCATGAATTTCAGTCGTTTTTTTCAAATGCTTATTTCTAACTATGACGTCCATGAAACCTGTGGTTCTTTCAGTGAATATATATATATATATATATATATATATATATATATATATATATATATATATATATATATATATATATACACATATATTACCTACTGGCGGTCGTCAGTAGGTAGTTATAGTTAGGACCTATTTTCCATAGGAAATTCACAACTTTCTATTTCCAATAACTTTGGCGCCGGTTGATGAATCTTCGTGAAATTTTCAAAACTTGTGGGGCGCTCCGGTCTGCTCCTATCCTGAAAGTTTCGGGGTGATTCGGCAAGTGGGGGCCGAGAAAAAAGGGGGGTCCCAAAACGTGTTTTCCCCATGCAATTTTCCATAGGAAACTTTAGACACGGCTACAGCCCGAACTGCTGAACGGAATTACACCAAATTTCGCAAAGAGGTAGTTCTTGGTTCAGAAAGAACCCTTTTTGTTAAATGGTATAAATCCGTTCAGTAGTTCCTGAGAAATTTGAAAAAGAAAACATATCGATATCTGGGCGGAGCCTAACCACACATGTCATCGTGAGATCTGATTGGCTGTCAGCACTTCATCCTGGAATTGCTGGCAGCCATCTTGGGACCAATATAAATGATAGTACCCCATTGAAATGCATTGTAGTGAATCGAAGATTTTGAGGGTTACCAAAAGGAGAACTATAAAGGGTGATAACAGACTTTAGTTACATTAGAATTCATTTGTTGATGGTACCATACTAATTTCAGGAATTGTGGTGTGTTTTAAGGTGATTTTACTCTGTGAAAAACCTTCTGCTGGGATATCATGAATAATGTTTGAGAGAAAACTATTTTCACATGCTTGTCCCATACAGTTTTGGAAGGTGCTCCAGAAGCTAAAATTAGAGCATATTTTCTGTAAATTCACATTATCTTTCTCAGTCATGTGAGAATGAAGTCTGACATTCTCAGTAAAACATGTACATCCAACAAGGGCAGAGACTGTCAGTTGATTCCTTTGTGTTCTACTGCAGCTTCCCAGAGTGTTCTAAAGAACAACTAGAGTGCTAACAGCCTTACTTATGACAAAAGTATGGCACACCTGAAGCCATCTTGATTGGAATAAACTGGTAACACTTAAAACATTTAATTTAAAAAGGAACAAAATGATGGGGTTCATTTTGTCATAGAAATTATGGTTAGTGCTGTAGAAAGAAAAATTAGGACATGTTTCAAGTGTGATCTCAAATATCTTCCTGTTATATTTCAACAGGAGCAGCCTGTCAGTTGATGCCTTTGTGCTCTACTGCAGCTTCCCAGAGTGTTCTAAAGAACAACTAGAGCGCTAACAGTCTTACTTATGACAAAATTATGGCACACCTGAAACCATCTTGATTGGAATAAACTGGTAAATCTTAAAACATTTAATTTAAAAAGGAACAAAATGAGGGGGTTCATTTTGTCATAGAAATTATGGTTAGTGCTGTAGAAAGAAAAATTAGGACATGTTTTAAGTGAGAGCTCAAATATCTTTCTGTTATATTTCAACAGGAGCAGCCTGTCAGTTGATGCCTTTGTGTTCTACTGCAGCTTCCCAGAGTGTTCTAAAGAACAACTAGAGCGCTAACAGTCTTACTTATGACAAAAGTATGGCACACCTGAAGCCATCTTGATTGGACTAAACTGGTAACACTTAAAACATTTAATTTAAAAAGGAACAAAATGAGGGGGTTCATTTTGCCATAGAAATTATGGTTAGTGCTGTAGAAAGAAAAATTAGGACATGTTTTAAGTGAGATCTCAAATATCTTCCTGTTATATTTCAACAGGAGCAGCCTGTCAGTTGATGCCTTTGTGTTCTACTGCAGCTTCCCAGAGTGTTCTAAAGAACAACTAGAGTGCTAACAGCCTTACTTATGACAAAAGTATGGCACACCTGAAGCCATCTTGATTGGAATAAACTGGTAACACTTAAAACATTTAATTTAAAAAGGAACAAAATGATGGGGTTCATTTTGTCATAGAAATTATGGTTAGTGCTGTAGAAAGAAAAATTAGGACATGTTTCAAGTGTGATCTCAAATATCTTCCTGTTATATTTCAACAGGAGCAGCCTGTCAGTTGATGCCTTTGTGTTCTACTGCAGCTTCCCAGAGTGTTCTAAAGAACAACTAGAGCGCTAACAGTCTTACTTATGACAAAATTATGGCACACCTGAAGCCATCTTGATTGGAATAAACTGGTAACTCTTAAAACATTTAATTTAAAAAGGAACAAAATGAGGGGTTCATTTTGTCATAGAAATTATGGTTAGTGCTGTAGAAAGAAAAATTAGGACATGTTTTAAGTGAGATCTCAAATATCTTCCTGTTATATTTCAACAGGAGCAGCCTGTCAGTTGATGCCTTTGTGTTCTACTGCAGCTTCCCAGAGTGTTCTAAAGAACAACTAGAGCGCTAACAGTCTTACTTATGACAAAAGTATGGCACACCTGAAGCCATCTTGATTGGAATAAACTGGTAACACTTAAAACATTTAATTTAAAAAGGAACAAAATGAGGGGGTTCATTTTGCCATAGCAATTATGGTTAGTGCTGCAGAAAGAAAATTTAGGGCATGTTTTAAGTGAGATCTCAAATCCTCTTCTATTTCATTAGAAAATTCTGACATGCAGACTGAAACAATCACTTTCAATACCAACAGTAGACTTCCAGTTAACTCCCTGGTGAGCAGTAGCTTTACTACAGTGATCTAATGAACAACTAGAGTGCTAACATTCTGAATTTATGGCAAATGTGTCACACATCTGAATGCCTTCTTGATGGAATCAAAGTAAAAAACTGAAAGCATTTCCTACTGAGGAGACTGCAGTAAATGACGAAATTAGGAAACTTCATAACAAATAAGTCTCCCAAGATGGTCACCAGAGAAAAAAGAGCCCAAATGTAGCACAAATATCACCCAGATGTAGCCCACATATAGCCCAATGATGGAAGTGTGCAAAACACTTTTTATTTTTAGTTTTTCTGCAGTTTTATATAGTGCAAACTGGTCAGGTATTGGAGCGCTACATCTTACTTGGACCCCTCATTGCGTATTTTGCACGAAGTACATGAGATTGATCTTGGGAAACATTGAACTTTACGATTCTGTTAACCTGAAGTTGCTCTGAACCGGGCTTTGTAACACCCGTTTTTACCTACTGGTTTTAATTAATTCTCACTATATCGTATTAGGAAAGAGGATTTACTGTTTTTATGTACACTTTTATGATCTATGTTTCTAAATCAGATCAAACAAAGTTTAATGAATTCTATGGCAGGACGGAGGCGAGGATTATGCATATCTTTCCTCACTTTATTTGCATAGCAGTTCAAAGAAAACGTAACACAACAATCATTAAACAAAAGACTACACAACCCATGAACCATTAGGGGTAGTCTCCAAGGCAACTATAGTCCAATCATATCACAGTCCATCGTATATAATATTGTGACGTCCCTTCCACTTCCTCTTTCTTCACTGCTCGTCAGTTAAGTGCATTCCTTACATTCTTGGCTTAATCTGACGTTGTTGCTGTTTGTATAGCGGTTTCTTGTGCACGTTATTAGCATTATTGCCTTGGTATTATTCCCTGCGCAGCAGGCTCTTGCCCGAGCCCGTTCTCCCCCTCGCAGTTTCTCCCGCTGTGTGCTCTGCGAGCGGTGAGATCCTGTCAGGCGTGTCTGGTCCGAGCGAGGCAGCTCCGTTGAGCGCTCCCGCTGGTCTTTACGCGCGTTTGAGAATCCGGTCACTCCTTTAGTGTCCGCTTGATTCCCGACCAACCCTCGCCTAATTTTGACACCGCTACGCGGTGATTTCCCCACACGGCCACGTTAGTGACCAGCGCCACCTGGTGGTGGTAATTGGTATTGCGCCTCAGTCTATTCTTATAACAGCTTCGGGGAAAGCCCAGCTGTTGGAGCACCGGCGAGGGGGCTGCCTTAAGGATTTTAAGGGCATTTGTTCTGTGCTCACACCCTCTGCTATCATGTCTTCTCCAGAAGTCCATTTTTACTCCTCCTACCAGGAAGTGGAGGAGGAATGGCCCCCCAACTTCTCCCTCCAGCAGTGGACCAAGCCCTCTCTCTGGCTATTTCTAGGGCGCTGGCTCATCTTAGGGATCAGGTTGATAAGCTGGCGAAAAGCATCCCTGGGGTGTTCAGTGACCCAGATCTGGTGGTGGCGGGTCCCAGTAGCTCCCAGATGGGGAATAAAAGGGCCGTTAAGCATAACGCGGGGCACTTGGAAGGATTTGATAAACTTACGGAGACCTTCCTCAAGAGTGCGAGAACGCTAAAACATGCACCCTGCCGGGAGGAGGAGGGGCCCAGAGAAAATTGCGACACTGTCACCACTATTGTAGACCCCGACGGCGGGTTTCCCTTAGAGGGAGAGGGTGTATCGGAGGACGATTTCTCCTCCGATGAGGATAAGGACTCGGGCGTCCCTGGCATCCAGAGTCCCACTCCTCTCAGTCCCCGGTTGGGGACGGGGTCCACTCGGACATGTTCGAGCCTACCCAAATTTACCATCCTAGGTCGGCGGAGTGGACACCTGACGCCAAAGTGGCAGAGTATGTGGTGGGGAAAATCCATCAACCCCTTGAAAGGGAGGTCAGGAATAGGATGAGGGAGAATGCCCCAGGCCCTCACTGAAGGGGAAGGTGGCACACACGCCTGAAATTTATGAGACACTATGTACCTTTTTCTCCAAGTATATGAGGGATCCCAAAAAAGGAATTGATAGGTCTTGGACGTGGTAGGTCCCTTGACCCAAAATATTCAATTGACGGAGCGTTCCAAAGAGTCAGGATCCCCTTTGTCCACGGATATTGTGGCTGGTTGGGCGCACTACCCTAAACCCTAAAACACTACCCCCTCCACTACCCAAACACCACTGCACTACCCTAAACCCTAAAACACTACCCCCAGCACGACACCCTACACTACCCAAACATAACTGCACTTCCCTAAACCCTAAAACACTACCACCAGCACGACTCCCTACACTACCCAAACACCACTGCACTACCCTAAACCCTAAATCTACCCACAGCACAACCCCCTACACTACACAAACACCACTGCACTACCCTAAACCCTAAAACACTACCCCCAGTACGACCCCTTCACTACACAGACACCACTGCACTGCCTTAAACCCTAAAACACTACCCCCAGCACGACCCCCTACACTACACAAACACCACTGCACTACCCTAAACCCTAAATCTACCCCCAGCATGACCCCCTACACTACACAAACACCACTGCACTACCCTAAACCCTAAAACACTACCCCCAGCACGACCCCCTTCACTACCCAAACACAACTGCACTACCCTAAACCCAAAAACACTACCCCCTACACTACACAAACACCACTGCACTACCCTAAACCCTAAAACACTAGAACCCAGCACGACCCCCTACAGTACACAAACACCACTGCACTACCCGAAACCCTAAAACACTACCCCCTACACTACACAAACACCACTGCACTACCCTAAACCCTAAAACACTACCCCCAGCACGACCCCCTACACTACACAAACACCACTGCACTACCGTAAACCCAAAACACTACCCCAGCACTACCCCTACACTACCCAAACACCACTGCACTACTCTAAACCCTAAAACACTACCCCCAGCATGACCCCCTACACTACACAAACACCACTGCACTACCCTAAACCCTAAAACAGTACCCCCAGCACGACCCCCTTGACTACCCAAACACCACTGCACTACCCTAAACCCTAAAACACTACCCCCAGCATGACTCCCTACACTACACAAACACCACTGGACTACCCTAAACCCTAAAACACTACCCCCAGCACGACTCCCTACACTACCCAAACACCACTGCACTACACTAAACCCTAAATCTACCCCCAGCATGACCTCCCACTCTACACAAACACCACTGCACTACCCTAAACCCTAAAACACTACCCCCAGCACGACCCCCTATACTACCCAAACACCACTGCACTACCCTAAACCCTAAAACACTAACCCCAGCATGACCCCCTACACTACCCAAACACCACTGCACTACCCTATACCCTAAAACACGACCCCCTACACTACACAAACACGACTGCACTACCCTAAACCCTAAAACACTACCCACAGCATGACCCCTACACTACACAAACACCACTGCACTACCCTAAACCCTAAAACACCATGCCCTACACTACACAAACACCACTGCACTACCCTAAACCCTTAAACACTACCCCCAGCATGACCCCTACACTACACAAACACCACTGTACTACCCTAAACCCCCCTACACTATACAAACACCACTGCATTACCCTAAACCCTAAAACACTACCCACAGCATGAACCCCTACACTACACAAACACCACTGCACTACCGTAAACCCTAAAACACTACCCCCAGCACTACCCCCTATACTACACAAACACCACTGCACTACCCTAAACCCTAAAACACTACCCCAGCACTACCCCTACACTACCCAAACACCACTGCACTAACATAAACCCTAAAACACTACCCCCAGCACAACCCCTACACTACACAAACACCACTGCACTACCCTAAACCCTAAAACACTACCCCCAGCACGACTCCCTACACTACCCAAACACCACTGCACTACCCTAAACCCTAAATCTACCCCCAGCACGACCCCCTATACTACCCAAACACCACTGCACTACCCTAAACCATAAAACACTACCCCAGCATGACCCCCTACACTACACAAACACCACTGCGCTACCCTAAACCCTAAAAGACTACCACCAGCATGACCCCCTACACTACACAAACACCACTGCACTACCCTAAACCCTAAAACACTACCCCAGCACGACCCCCTACACTACCCATACACCACTGCACTACCCGAAACCCTAAAACACTACCCCCAGCACGACCCCCTACACTACTGCACTACCCTAAAACACTACCCCCAGCACGACCCCCTACACTACCCAAACACCACTGCACTACCCTAAACCCTAAAACACTACCCCCAGCACGACCCCCTACACCACCCAAACACCACTGCACTACCCTAAACCCTAGAAAAGAAACCCCCACCCCATGCCCAATCCCCCTTACCTCTCACTCCTCGTGGTTCCTCTCTCCTCGTGGTTCCTGCTTCACGTCGTCTCTGAGGGGCGGTGCACGTTGTTGTGAGGAAACGGAACAGCCTCTGTTTCCTTACAACGACATGGATCGTCTACATGTTTTTAGAACGCATGGTCATTTACCATACATACCTTTACAACAAAATTCGTTGTAAAGGCATGCGTGATAAATGACCATGCGTTCTAAAAAATGCGTAGTAATGACTTCGTGATGTACAACGCATGCGTGGTAATGCATGCGTTGTAATGGTATCGCAAAGTAAAAAGTCGTTGTAACGGCTGTTTACCGATCGAAGCTGGCCCCTGTTCTTCAGTGAGACGTTTATTTGATTAATTAGGAGGAAGGAATGTGTTTTTTACCGAAAAGTGCATTCCCGGCTGTTGTATTGTGAAAGTGTCCGCGTGGCCTGGTTTCACTTCCGGAGAGAGATTGGAAGAGTCTGTTTGGATCTAAAGGAGTTCTGTTGTTGGACGGGGCCGGCGCGACATGTCATCAGAAAACATAGCTAATGGAAAGCGTCCTCCCTGAAGTGTGGAGCAGTGCCATGAGAGGTCAACGAGTGTGCGTCCCACCGCAGTATGACCATACCGCGTGACCCATGTGCCGCCTCCAGGGTACGGGAGGCAGAAGCGGCATCGCAGGTCCTCTTGAAGACCGTTGTAGCACTAATTCTACATTTTGGTACTAGGGCATTTTAACTTCGTTGTTCCTGCCAGACACAAAGAGAAGATCCTGTGTTATTCAGTGCCCTCTTACCTTTTTTGTGGGTTGTGGTGCTTGTCACTTCGCTGCCCCGCCGGTGCACAAGACTGGGCACCCCACCTCGTGCGCCATCTGCAGGGCCTCTGCCCTCGGATCACTGGTTTCGGTTTCTGGAGTGGCAACATAAACAGTTGCTCCCAAAGGACTAGCCTGAACACTTAGGTGAATATCCCCTGCACCAGAATTCCACAGAAATTCTTTCCTAGCTCTCCAACGTCAACGAGGACGTCATAATAGCACGGCTCCGCTCGCGACACCGTATGACGTCATCGGAGCCATAAGAGGACCTCGTCGGCGTGCTGACGTCAGTTCCACCCATTTTTCCGTGCCACCGAGGCAAACAGGGGACCGAGACATTTTCACATGTATACATAGTATATTAAATATATATATATTCACTGAAAAACCATAGGTTTCAGGCATGTTATAGTTAGAAATTAGCATTTAAAAAACCTTAGAAATTCACTGAAAAAACCATAGGTTTCAGGCACGTTATAGTTAGAAATTAGCATTTAAAAAACCTTAGAAATTCACTGAAAAAACCATAGGTTTCAGGGGCGTTATAGTTAGTTGGACATTTCACTCGTACAAAACCATAGAAATTCCCCGTTATAGTTAGTTCAGCTAACTATAACTCGCTGCGCCCACAATGCACTGCTGATGACGTCACATATTACATCACTCATGACATGGTCAGTGACATCACTCATGACATCACTGATGACATCTCAAATGACATCACTGATGACATCACTGACGACATCATCCAGTGAATGTGTGTTTTTCTGAAAATTAAATATGTTTTATATATGTATATCTCAAGGTCGATGGAAGAATAAATGGGTATATAAGTGTCTAAATGGATGATTTTTTGTAAAATTGATTGTATAACTAACTAAGTGTATCTTAGTGAATACATGGGTTAGTGAGTAATGTTTAAATATGAAAATATCTGTATTAGTCTCTCACTTTGTGTATAAGTGGCTGCATGGGTTGGTGAGTAGCTACATGAGTGTCTATATGGGTTATTAGTTGGTTTTTGAGTATCAGTATGAGTGTCTGAGTGTCTGTATGGTTCGGTGGGGGTATTACTTAGTGCATAGATGCATGAATGAGTGACTCACTGTTTGTATGTGTTGAAGACAGCATGTGCGCAGGACTGTATAGGTGGATGAGTATGTGTATGGGTGTGTTAGTGAGTGAATGACTGTCTTAATAGTGTCTTTATGAGTAACTACATATGTTTTAAACTAGTATATGTGAGTATTGGTGTATATAAGTGAGTATATGTGAGAGTGAGAGATTGGAAGAGTTCCTGTACAAATAAGTAGGTGTTTCTATAAGTGATTGTTTAAAAGAGTAAGTATGTGTAAGTTTCTGTAGAAGTAAGTGTGGTAGTGTGTGTATAACTGTATATGCAAGTAAATGGATGTTTGATACTTTGTTTGCATGTGTGACTATGTGTGTGAGTAACTCTATGGATGAGTGGCGGTGTGTAACAGGATGTATAGGTGTATGAGTACATATGATGAGTGAGTACATGTATGAGTGACTGTATAGGGACTGTTGGTGAATGAGTGGATGTGTGTGTGTAGATCTTGGAATTACTGAATAGGTGTGTTGTAACTGGTATTGGTATGTCCATTGTTTTGAAAATGTTAGTTTGTATTTTTGAGTGTGTGTATCAAAGGTTATATTAGGGTGAGAGGAGGTCTGCCACTCTATCACAAGGATGATGTCATCAGTGATGTCATTTGAGATGTCATCAGTGATGTCATGAGTGATGTTACTGACCTTGTCATGAGTGATGTAATATGTGACGTCATCAGCAGTGCATTGCGGATGTGCGAGTTATAGTTAGCTGAACTAACTATAACGGGGGAATTTCTATGGTTTTGTACGAGTGAAATGTCCAACTAACTATAACGCCCCTGAAACCTATGGTTTTTCAGTGAATTTCTAAAGTTTTTTAAATGCTAATTTCTAACTATAACATGCCTGAAACCTATGGTTTTTCAGTGAATATATATATATACACATACATATTTGCATTTTTTTTTCCAGGCATGAAAGATTTCTGTGTTATCCTAGTTCATGTGAGTCAGACGGCATTCCTGGGTCAGAATGTCTGCATACACATCAAGGTAAGTAGTGACTTTTCAACAAAGGCACACTTACGAGCCAATATAATTCCTGTGACTTTTATTGTGGTTTGCAAATCTGACGCATTTTAACTCATTAAATGAGCTTTTTTCACTGATGTCACAAACTTCTTTAGCAATACATTGTATGTACAAAGTGAAGAGTAAAAAATACTTCAGAGAATTCATACGTCGTACCGAATTCTTTTCTTTTAGTTTCAATATAAGAGTTCATTAATTACATGTAAGGAAAAGTGGCTAATTAAATAATGTGGTACAGTTGTATAACATGATTAGTACGTTAAAGCAACATCTTGGACTGGGTCGGTGCATGCTCTTAAAGAAAAGTCCAGAGTATATGCCATTTTACCATCCATCATGCACCCCAGTGGGCAAAGTCACATTTTAGCAAGTATTACAATATAAATAAAGCTTGCATTCATATTTCTGTTCTCAAAAATAAACATTTCATATTCGGAATTGAGTAAACATAATGCTGCAGGTCTTCCCCAAGTGGGTATACTTAATCTGAAGTTCTGGAATAATATATGGGAAATGTCAGAGTTAGATTCTAGAAGTGAGATATGAAAATAAGAGCAAAAAAACAGCCAATTATAATCGTTGTAAAAACAAAGATTAAACTGACTAAATGGCAGTCGAACATGCAGAATAGGTTAAAGTGGTTTTTAAATTGAAAGGTATACATGCCAATCCTCTCCAATATTCGGACCCTCAGGTTCACATATTTCAGGTCTATTATATATTGTGATTCTAGCTTGGGCAAACAATTTACCCTATTACCTTCCAGCGGCGGCCGGCTCAGGTAAGCGCAGTGAGGCTGAGGAGCAGGGTGGGGGCGGGGAGGGATGGAGGAGAAGTGGACAGACAATAGAATAGGTATAATTAAATAAATAAATAATACCTATTCCGTCGTCTGTCGGGTTCCCCCCTGCCGCGCCCTGCCCCAACCCACCACACTTACCTGACCCAGACACCGCTGTTACCTTCCCTTTCATTTTTTCAAGATTTGATCATCACCAGAGTATACTGCTTTAGTCTGATCTGAGCAATGATGTTGATCATAATGACTTGCCACAAGGTACCTTTTATCTCGATTCGCAATTGCTCTAAAATGCCCAAGAATATGTTATCTTTTTACTGGAAAAATAGTACTTCCAATGTATCTTTTTTTTTGCATGGACACATAATAATCTAGACAATATAGTCCAATGTGCAGTTTAGTACATGACCTTCCCAAGACTAAGCCTGGAAAATTGTGACCAGTGCTACTTTCCAGTCTTGCTCTTGGGGATGTTTGTGAATAGCAGAAAATTAGAAAATATACCCCGGCGGAGATCTCCTCCCCTAACTTTTTTAACTTTCTGTGTGAATAGTGCAAATTGTATCTACATCTTTCTACATCTTTCTGCACAAGATCAACAAGATTGTTAAGCACATGATTTTGACTCAACATTGGTAAACATTTTGATTAGCTCCTAAAGCCATTTTCAAATGGCATGGTAATCTCTATTAGTAAATAGTTCCCTAAATACTCTATATCCAGCTTGTCATCATTTTTCAAACTTATAATCAAATGCTTATCTTAGAGAACGTTATCATTTATTCCTGAAATAATAGGTCTAGTCGTATGAATTTGAGATTTCACTGGGATTGTGGTGACATAATTTTAGCTTTAGCTTTCTAGCAAAGTTCCGAAGCTAAGGTTTATCCACATTACTGACTTGAACAAAGGAATAAGGTTTACCAAGAGGGTCAAGCCCTACTGAACACCACAATTTATGAAGGTGGTTTCCAAGAGGAAGCAACTAAATTTAACATGAGTGTGAGTGGTGATGGCTGACATCACCTTGCCTAGCACTGTTAATTTGCTGATAGCATAAGTTCCTTATAGATGCCAAGTAGTTTGCAGTTCAGGTTTGTTGGGTCTATGAAAATGGATATTTGTTACCCTGATGCAACGAAGTTTATAGTGCTGTTGGCAAGTAGTGCAACAAGCCTGAAAATGGGAGTAGCCCTGGCTGTTTAAATAGCTGTCCCCCTTTTAGTGAGTGGAGTTCATTAGCGAAGCAGTCATGTGTCCTTGCTGTTAATGACTTTCATCTTTTGAAGTCTCATTGTTTACAGGCTGTAAAATACTCATGTCATTTTTTCTCTAGATGGGCTAAAACGTCAATAGGAGAAGACAGTAATAGGTCCTAGATGGCCAAGACAGTTTTGCAAACGGATCAGGAGTGATTTCTATCCAATTTCCTCCAGGTGAATATTTGCAGTGCTGGAAGTATCATAGAGCAATCCCACACCTAACCATCAATGCAGATGCTTACCATGACATGATATCATAAGTCGAAAATAGTGACTGTAGGTTGTCAGCAGTGCTGAGATGAGGCAGAGCGTGATGTCCAGGGTGTGTCCCCTAGAGTGAAGAAGTATAGGTACTATTTGCTGAAATTCCAGGCAGTCCTCATCATGTATGATATTGTGGGTAAAGCTATTGAATGGATGGTCAATCCTGATGTTGAAGGTTCCCACAATGATACATTTGTTTGAGAGTGAAAGGAGGAGTTTAGGATGTCCTCCAAAAGAAAGGGAATGCATGTTTTTGGGCCTTTACCAAGGAGGAACATTGAATGGAGACAAATTATAATTTCAGGCACTTGATAGAGGCATACTCTAGGTGGTACACTGCACTACTGGTAAGTGATGCACAATAAATAATGCTTCCTCCATTTGTCCCTGCTCATGTATTTATTTCTGAGGAGGATGTTGAAGTTCATTGTGAGGATCTTCACCAGGTCCAGTGCAGAGATGTGAAAAAATTGCTAGCTTAAAGGCTTTGCAACTTCACAAATTATTTTGAACATCTGCAATATTTTGAGGTGCCAAGGTGATAAGTTTTAAAATAAAAGGAAAAAAGGCCTCTTTGCAGCAGTGGGAAAACATCCTTGCTGATGCTCAGAGCATTGAGCTAGCTGCCACCACTTGACAAAGGTGCATGCCACTCACCACAGATGGTGAATAGATGCTGCAGGGATGTATTCTTCGCTGACCTAAAGTCTCACCTCTTAGGGTGAGTCTTCTGTTGGCAGATAATGGGTATTGTGCAGTTGTTTCAGCATTTTACCACTGTTAAATAAGGTATGGGCAGCCCTGGGCAGCAGCAAGTAAACTCTTGAGACAATTTTTTGAAGCCTAACATTTCACATGTTTTGAGTGGAACTTGAGTGGAACTCCTAGATACAGAGAATCAAAGCAGGAGAAGTTAACTTTCCATTTGGATAAACATAGGAGACTGTCCATCCTTCATGAAGTGCCAAGTTTCTTGTTGAAGGTTAAAGGTTGCTGACTAGTGACTTTGAAAGCTACATTGGGAATCTTTGCAACCAGCTTTTATGGCATTGGTGAGCTTTGGTCCACCCAAAAGCCCTGTAGTTGATAGAAGCTAAAGGCACTGCAGAAGAGTCGCAACAGCAATAGAGGTTTGCCTAAACGTGCCCCAATGTACAACAAACATATTCCATATGTAGGAGAAGAATTGGGATTACATTCATACGTCTTTAAAAAGTTTGGGACGGCTAGGAAAATCTATCCAGACCTCTCAATAGATCCACAATCTATCAAGAATAAGTTAATGCTCTCTGGCTTTGCACAGACACTAACAATTATGCATTTAGCCTATTAAATTCCAACTTCTTCTCATAATAATGCCTGCTAAACCACATCTTTTTTAATGCTAGAAAAAAGATGAAATAGTAAACTGTGAATAACACTTAAAAACGCCAATTCTCCACTTCTTTCCTTATTCACCGCAACATATACCTTAACCCTCATTTTTACTTTTCAAGATTATGAACTCCGGGGAGGGAATAGTCAATATAGTGAAAGCATTTGTCAAAAAGGAATTTGCTTCATTGCAATGGAGGGACTTTTTTCAGAGGGTAGAAGTGAATACCCAGAAAGAGTGAAGTTGTTATTAGTATAGCAGTAGAATACTGATGATTAGAGTACCAATGTACTATTCAATGTGTGTTCAGAGTACTGGAGATATATTGTAGTGTCAGTAATCATGCCAATAATCCCAAATGGTGAACATTGAAAATGTCACCATGACCATGGCAGTGTGACGGAACTGATGATAGAAAACACCAGCTGCCCCCAAATGAATAAAGGTGATGGCAAGAGGAGAGAATATTATTACACTATGATCTAAGTGTCAAAAGGCCTTCCTAAACATTATACGAGCAAAACATGGAGGCAGCAATTTAATTGTACAAACATTGTCATGGACATGCCCTTCAACATCAAGGTCACTTGTACATTAATCTTCCTGTCTTTCTTCTCATATTTAGCAGACAATGATCCCGTCATGGAGTCATGCAACTGAGTGAGTTTTCCAAGGGCTTTCATATAGACTTGGATAAATTTGAGCCCTCACCCAGCACTATACTGCTACTTGTCTCCAAGTGCCTCTTTTCCTTCACATAGAAAAGATTCTCTTCCCAGGAACTAGTCATCTTATCATCCAACCTCCCAACACAATAACTGTGCTAACACCATCCATCCTCAGTTAAACCAGCTGATATGCTTTATTTCAGGCACTTACTATTTCAACACAACACTAAATAACCACAATAGATGAAGGTGGTCACTATACAAACAACAATGAAACCTCTGTCTCTCTCGTTACATCAAGTTTCAAGTAAAAGTGCAAGGTCACTTTGCCTTTCCATAACAGGCACCACATTCTGAATCCTTCAAATTTCAGAAAGAGAACCATTGTTCTCGAATGAGCAAACATTAGTATTTCTCAAGTATTTCCCATGGCCTGAATGCCTCCCTGTAGACACAACTGAATACATTCCTTAAGGATCTTGTTTAAACTTTCCTCAATCCCATTAGCGTGTTGATGGTAGAAGGTTTTCAAGTCAACTGTGCTCAATAGACGTGAAATCTGCCTAATTATGTAACTAATGTTTTCAGGAAACCCTCAGTTGAAAATGTATTCAATAAAGTTATAACTTTCGTTGTTGGAGGTGATGTAGCGTAAATTACATCTTATTTGTAGGGCTGCATTATAATCACACGGGTAGAGCGTACCCGCATATAATCCTTTGTCGTATTAACATGAAGTGTTAGAATCTTGAAATGTAATAACATGAAACGTGATGTGTTTAGGCCATTGAAAAATAACATGAAGAATTAAGGTAGAAAGTGAATGTAACTAGCAGAAAATATTAACATGAAGAAATGTGTGCTGTGCAACTGACAATCATTCATTTATTAAATGTGTTTATAAATTTTGTCGTTCAAATATAGGTAGACATATTAACTGAACGTGCCTTATTTTCCTATGCAATTTCGTTAAGTTCACATGCAATTTTCTTATGTTAGCTGAATTTTGCAGGCCTGAAATGCATTTTACCTGGAAGTTCTCACTAACAGTTTGAATTTCATGTTTGCTGTGAAATTTTTCTTTCTCACGTTTTGTGTTGCAGGTGGAAGAAGATATCTTGTTAGTTAGAATAATGTCTTTGTTTTACTGGTCAGGCAAGGAGAGCAAAGTTACATCGTACGGGTTGAATCGTTAAAGGAAGGCCGTTGCATTTCACATAGGAGAAGACTTGGGAACCAAGGACAAATGTATCGAGCAGAAGAACACCGTTGTTTCGTGGAAAACTACCTGTAGGACGGTACCCAGAGCAGATGGCGTGACCTGAAAAGGATTTTAGGAAATTTCTCTTCGATATTGGATTGTTGGGAGTAGGGAAAGGACCCACTTCTCTTCCTACCTTCAGGGAGAGGGCACCTTAGAACAAGCTCTGTCTCGATAGCTTCATGTTATCTGACCCATTGATGGTAGAGAGACTTCTTAGAAAGACTCCACATGCCGAAACCTTTTATTCCTTTTTCTGAAGATGCTTAAGTAGGGAGGTCATCTTAGCGTTAGTGTAGGGACAGATTAATGCTTTATATTCATCAGCCCTCGATGCAGGGAAAATGGACTCATGCTTTCTGATTCTCTGCATCTTAGTTCTTAAATTAATTTTTTGTTTATGCTGCATCGACTCCATGGGATGCGTAGGTTTGGTTTCCTGCTAATTCCAATATATTTTTACACTCTCATCTTAAGGTGTCTTTATGCCCAGTTATTTTTGGCTTTGTAATAAACTAACTAACCTTACGTAGTTGTCTGTGGTTACTATGTGCCTAACGATTTTCCTGTTTAATTGATTTGCAGTAACAATGAACTTTCTCTCGTCTACGCAACATGCTGCTAAAAATAACCATCGGATTGTGATTCTAGAGTAGGTTCAGAACTTATGGGCCCGGATCTTTTAGTTGTTAACAGAGTAGGATGGCTAGCACAAGAAGCAAGGGGAGAATCCAGAATTAATCTAGAAAAGGGAGACCTAGAACTCCAAAGCCCCAAAATAGAGCCCAGTGACCGAGAACGGAATTCGGCAGAGACTGACGGTGTTTGATGTGCGGCAAGATCAGCAGCGAGCGGAGGAATGAGTATTAATAGGGTTTATGTTGTGTGTTTGATTGTGGGTAAAAATTGGTGTGAAAGTCGAGTGAATGTGGTTTCAGGCCGGACGTGGTCCAAGGATTGAGATTTGAGTTTCAGGTCCCAAAGTGGGGTAAGATCCTGGGATATATTAAAGGTGCAGAAGACACCATGATTGTGATTGTCTGATTGAAGAATTGAGGAGTTGTCATGAGACGTCATCAGCAGTTCCACCTAAGACATGGAACCTTGTGTGAATGTGACGAATGGGAATGATTTGGTAAACCTTGAGCATGTAGGTGAGCTATACAGATTCACGTGACCAGCGCAGGTTGAGGGTCACTGTGTGTGAATGCTCTTGGATGATTGAATTCTATTGATCTTTTAGATGGCAGACAATTACCAAGTTTAAGAAGATTGTGTGAGTGGAAGCGTATGGAGAAATTGTAAAGGAGGCTGAGAAGAGTGAAGGTGACGTCAGAGTATGCCGCACTGCGATAGGTCGTTGGTGTAACGCCATGCTGGGATTGGTTGGTAGTCATTGGGAAGTCGGGGTTGTAAAATATTGTTCCGTCGTATAAATTTGAACAACTTGTAATTGAATCATGCGATGTATAAGAGTACTGTGGGATCTTTTTAGGGGTGACCAAGAGGCTGTTACTCGAGTGAGCGAAGAGGCGCCACCCGAGGACACTCCAGCACATTATATGCCGACAAAAGTAGAGCTCCACACTATATTTTGGCTTCAAAATTGGCATAAAATCACTGAAAAGGAAGGTGAATTGTCATTTCCACTGTATGGTTGATTTCGGTTGGATGTGCTGCATCAATTGAGAGGAGTGATGTTCGTGCTGCAACCTTTGCCTAGACCAACACAGTTTTAGCCATTAGATGCTTGGCTGCACGCAGCACATGCTAAGAAGCGGTAGATATATCAAGGAAAGATGAAGAAAGCTTTGAAAGCATGTCAGGATGCACAGTGGCATACCCAGCTTAAGAGATGGAGAGTGGATACTACTGAGGGAGAGAGGTTGTACCCAATGCTACTAGGAGAGGGAGATTCTCAGAACAGGAGCAGGAAGACATATGGAAATGACGGGAGTGGCACTGATGACGCCTTATTGGATGGGTTGTTGTCTGAGCGTCCTGCTCCTTATCATCTGCAATCAGAGGAGGGGAGGCGAGATGTGGCGAATGCAGCAAATGTGGAAAATGTGTCAGCACCTCAAACAGGTCCTAGTACAAGAGTTGTGGGACCGATATCAGCAGGAGATGGGGGGGCAGGAGTGTCCACCTTAGGAAGCATGGAATAGAACTAAGTTAGCACTTCTTCACGGTTGCCGGAAGCTCTTACAGTACCAGTCACTATTGGTCCTGTTGTTCGAGTATGACCCAAGCTCAATCTGGAACCTTAGTCAGTGACAGTCTATACAGGTTGGGATGGTCAGGGAACATAAATGGAAATCGCCCGTCTTTAGTACCTGTGGAATTTATTACCCCTTTACCGGCTACTGCAGATTCTTCAGGAGTACGCATTGGTTCCAGTACTATACGGGCTATACCTATGGTAAGCACTAGTTCAGAACTACTGATGTGAGAAACACCAATGAGGGGACCTTAGATGTTTCAGACTTAGAGACTTGGTTGAGGGATCACAATAACAGCAAGGAGGGTCAGAGCAGAGCGTCACGTCAGGGAACCATCAAAGCAGCAGTAAAGGTAGGGGATTTAGCCTTACGGCTAGAGCGGTCGACCTCGAAGCTGGGGAACCGGGTTCGAGTTTCGGCAACGACGCTCAACATCCTGTGATTCTTGGCAAATCACTTAATCTCCCCGTGCCTAACAAAAATAAATGTGTCCATCTGTAACAGAACTGGTGCTCATGTAAAGCGCTCTGAAGCCCGATGTCTCAGGTCTAGTCGCGCTATATAAAACTCTAAAAAAAAAATTAAAAAGGTGAAACTGTTGGATGTAGTGAGGTTGAAGGCTGAAGTCGATGAGATCATCAGTGGGAATTTGCCTTTGGACAGGATCGAGACTTATGAGACCTATGAGCTAGATGACCTGATGTTTGTAGCGAAGGACATCATCCGCAGGGCAAGAAGAGCGCATGAGAAGTTGTCAGAATTAGCTCAAAGGTATGAAGTAGACTTCACCCGGATTAAAATGGTGCAGGGAAATCATAGGCTTAACTAAAGTGACCAGAAACTAGAGGAAAAGATAGTGTTGGTTATAGGAATACGGGCTTGGAGTATGCTGGTTAAGTGGGAGGAAAGGTGGTCAAAGAAGAAGAGTGTATGTGCATGTTCCTTGGAGTAGAGGTGACCTTGCTGCATTTACAAATGACTTCCCCAGGCTGAGGGAGAAACCTGCTGAGTTGTATAAGCAAGTCGATCGCTTTGTCAAAATCTCGAAGGTGTTGTGGATTGATCTAAATACCTTGTTTGAAATCGTGGTTCCTAGTGATCTATGGCCTGTTTGTAAAATAGCCATTGAGTGGCCTGCTGCTGAGCCAGAGAGGGATTCAGTGACTCGTGGTCTTTCGCCGTTGGTTATGAAAAAGTATGAACAGGTGATCACATGGTTACAGTCCAAAATAGCCCCTCAAGACATCAATTGGGTTAAAATAGATCGAACGACCCAAAAGCCTAAGGAGACAGTGCATGCTTACTATGAAAGGCTGTTACAAGCCTTTAAGCAGTACAGTGGATTAGACACTCTCGACCCTAAGGATAAGGGACAATTCATATCAAAGTTTGTGACAGGATTGAGACAGGAAGTTACCCTCATGATCCAGCAACATATGATCTGCTGGCAAAATAAGTCTGTAGATGAAATTCTACAAAGTATTGCATTGATGAGGTGGATTCCAAGCATAGCATCAAATGCTAAATGCACAGAAGATAGTAGATCGTAGATGTATTTTAGGTCCTGAAGAAATGTCAAAATCCGTTTGGACACTTTAATGCATGAAGCATGAAACATGTCGGTAAGGAAAAAAGGCCCCCCCTAAAATTACTTTAGGTCCTAGAGGAGAGGGGAAAGACAAAAACTCAACTACGAAACCTCTAATCAGACCTATATTGCTTTAATACTGACCCCTTCAGGTTCTACCCTGCCAGCAGCCTTATCATGAATCACTATTACATCTAAGTTATACAAATTACAAAATATTCATTTAAGTTTTTTATTTTCTTTAAAAATTCACCAAAAACATTTTTATCATTTTATATTTTTTTGATTCAAATTAGAAAAAAGTTTACATAAATACAATTTGTTTATAAGATATTCAATCAATGTAACACAAAAACATTACAAATAATGCGTTATTGTAAACATTAAAGTTTATAACCCCACAGCAACCAACAATCATTCATTCACACCACACAGACTAATTCATACATCTCAAAATTGGACCAAGACCAAGTCCAATTTTGAGAAGAAAGTCTTTGGAGGAACAGCACCATCAGATATTGCTTTTAGCAACTTTTGTCTTCCCCTCCATTGATTTGTTTAGACCCCTCATAGGATTGAATCTCATGTGGTTTTTATTTACATTAGGATGATTGTAGGATGTATGAATTAGTCTGTGTGGTGTGAATGAATGATTGTTGGTTGCTGTGGGGTTATAAACTTTAATGTTTACAATAACGCATTATTTGTAATGTTTTTGTGTTACATTGATTGAATATCTTATAAACAAATTGTATTTATGTAAACTTTTTTCAAATTTGAATCAAAAAAATATAAAATGATAAAAATGTTTTTGGTGAATTTTTAAAGAAAATAAAAAACATAAATGAATATTTTGTAATTTGTATAACTTAGATGTAATAGTGATTCATGATAAGGCTGCTGGCAGGGTAGAATCTGAAGGGGTCAGTATTAAAGCAATATAGGTCTGATTAGAGGTTTCGTAGTTGAGCATGAAACATGTCGACCACCCGCACACCTCACACATTTCTCTAGACCGAAGCGGGTATAATCTCCCCCCCTTCAGTCCAAGACTTAACAGTCGATTTTTTTAACACATAGCACAAGAACCCAGAGAATAAAATTACCCTTGGAGTCTTTTGTAGCTATTTTTAGATCACAAGCACTTTATTCCACTTCTACTCACGACACACAAGCTCCCTCATTACACCTAGCTTCACGACGGCAACCAGAAAAGAACTCCGGCAAAGAGCCCCCCTGTGGGGCCCATTGGGCATTGCAGCGCCGGCCCAACGGGGTGCTGCCCTATGATGAAGCATTACAAAGGGGATGATGGACGGAGCGTTTGAGCCAATCAAACACTCACCCCCAGTCAACTGATCTGGGTTTAATCCACCATCATTCTTTAGCTCACTCCACCACCCCAGTTCAGACATGGCCATATGCAAATCAGTCTGACCCTGTGCCTCATGGGAACAGTCCAGCCCGAACTGCCAAGCCATGTCTTCCCTGGACCGGAAACAAGCATCCTAGGACCGGTTTCTGGCATTTCAGCCGTCATCAGCCAGGCTTGCTTGAATCCAGTGGCAAAGTGAGCAAGGGACCCACGTCTGGGCATACCCCCGCCAACTTAGGGCGACCAAAGCGATACAAAAGGGGATGATGGACGGAACGTTTGAGCCAATCAAACACTCACCCCCAGTCAACTGATCTGGGTTTAATCCACCATCATTCTTTAGCTCACTCCACCACCCCAGTTCAGACATGGCCATATGCAAATCAGTCTGACCCTGTGCCTCATGGGAACAGTCCAGCCCGAACTGCCAAGCCATGTCTTCCCTGGACCGGAAACAAGCATCCTAGGACCGGTTTCTGGCATTTCAGCCGTCATCAGCCAGGCTTGATGAAGCATGACACCCCTTGGGGTGTGTGAGGGCCCTTGCTCATTATTGGAGCACTCCCAGTGCTATTACGCACTCTTTATTTAGTGCCTGGACTTCACACCTGTTCCTCTTCTCTCCCTCTTTGGTTTCATCCCCCCTTAGGAACAGCATACTCCTTTGTTTTGCGTAGATACATTGATGACATTCTGATATTTTGGAAGGGGGAAAGGGTGTTATGTGAGAACTTTTGTGGATGGATCAATACTCTTAATCCTTAACTCCACTTCTCCAATACCATTTACAATAATAACATTCCCTTTCTAGATCTCATGATCACGTTAGGAGATGGTCAGCTTACAACTATAGTCTATAAAAAACCCACAGACTGTAATAGTCTACTCTTACACAGCAGCCACCATCCAAAAGCCCTTAGAGATAACCTCTCTTTTGTACAGTTTCTACAGCTACACCGCAACTGCAGTACCCTACTGGGCTACAATAATAAGGCAGATCAAATTGTACACAATCTGGGCTTAAGCGAGTATCCCACACATAGGGCCCGATTCTGATGCGGGTTGGAAAAGCTTCCCGACCGAGGGCCTGATTCTGATGCGGTTAGGAAGGCCTCCTAACAGCATTTGCTCCTTCCAAATCGGATCGGGAACGTGTCTTCCCGACCGAGGGCCTAATTCTGATGCGGTTAGGAACAAATGTTCCCATTGAAGTCAATGGGAGTTCAACCAAATCGTATCTGGAAGCATCCGGATGCATCCTACTCCGCCGGTCGGACTTTCCCGATCCGAGTGGGTCGGACACCATTTCCCAACCGATTCGGTCGGGAAGCTTTTCCAACCCGCATCAGAATCGGCCCCATAGTGTCAAGCTGGCCAAGAAACGGGCCAGCAACCACAACAGAGAAGCTCTCCTCGAACACAATCAGAGACAAGTGACAGACACATTGACATGCTTCATTACATACACACCAGACTCCAATCAAATTCAAAAGATTATCAAAAAACATTGGGGTCCCTTGCAAACTGGTAAAATTACATTGCCACTCCCTCGGTTTGCCTTTAAACGCATAAGGAACATAAAGGATATGCTTAAACACACTAGACCACCTCCTTCTCTCATACATGATCAGAGACCCCTTTGGAACTTACCCCCAGTGACAGGACACTACCCATGTGGGTCCTGCAATGTATGTGCGCTCACTGAAACTACAAAGGAAATCAAACTTTCCGAAACATTCAAGTGGGTTCAGAAAATACACACCAATTGTAACACTAGCAATTCCATATATACACTTACATGTCCTTGCAATTTATGAGATATTGGTGTAGTCACGAGAACAGTAAAAACACCCATTATGGAACACTGCCGCAAACATCCGATGCCATAGACTCAAAACCAAGATGTGCACACACTTTGAACAGAAGGGACATACGCCTGAAAATCTACGGTGGACCATTATTGAGGCACGCCCACATTTGAGCAAAACGCCCTTTTCAGGAGAGAGCAAAATTGTATTTTTCGACTCTCCACTGACAAACAGGGATTGAATGAGGACATTCCCTGGTGTGAACTGAACAAGTAGAGCTCCCCTCTTAGCTATATGGAAACTGACATCATCAACTCTTACATTTTACCTCTTCATTGAGCCCTGATGTCTACCCAGGACACCATTCTCTATGTATATAATTTTATACACTTGTGTATATCAGTTTAGAGGCAACCCTAATGTCTTGTAGTTCCTATAAGACCTATATAGGATCTGCGCGTTTAGACAACATATACTGCCGGACTGGTGTCCAGACTGATTCCAGACACCCCCACCGGGTATGTTGGCCTGTGTACCAGCTAGCTCGCAATGCCACTATAACCTCCTCTTACCAAGGAGAGGATAGTCCTTGGCAACTATCGAACATGACAACCCTGATTTCTCAGGACCGTGGAAAGAGTAACTTACTTTTCGCTCAGTCACTCGTGCTCACTTGTTCTCAGAGAGATACACAGAATAAACGGTTGGGAAGTTTTCAATAAGTATTTATTGAACAGTCGTTATTCTAGCGTAAAATAAGTGCACTGAAATCACCAGTAGACGGTAGCATATATAAATGAGTAGCAGCACTAAGAAAGTAAGCAGATGGTAGGTTTCTACCATTTTGCTAAAATCATAAATATAGGCGAGTATATAAAATACATGACAATAAAATGCGTACTCCTACGATGCACCCTAACTAGATGTACCTAAGTGTACCTAGCATGTGAGTAGGTGTAAAGCCAAGAATCCCTCTAGGATAAAGCCAACCCCATTACCTGATGTTAGCCTGCGGGACCCTGATCTGGTCTCGAGCTGAACACCCGCAAGGGATGTCAGACCACTGCGAGCTGGGGTATCTGCATGCAGGAACCTCAGCGTCTCGCGTCAGTGTGTCGGCATGGAAGTTGTGATCTCCTCTCTCTATCTCAGCAAGATGTGGTGTTTATATACCCTAAGGTATCCCCAGGGGTTCTACCTTGCTGTGCCAGTGTCGGACTTAGGATGACGTCGGGAATGAACTTTATACACAGTTATTATGCAGGAGATGATGGTCCTGCTGTGATTCCAAGAAACTAAGAATCCTCATGCATAATTTATGAGGCCAGTGTCCAGGGAAAAACCCTACGCACTTATGTATAGTAACTGGGTAAAAGGTCAGTCCTCCAAATCCGTTATGTATGTAGTATAGGAGAGAATGTAGGTGAAGGGTTATGATGATACCTAGACCTATATCGGGGTACCTATATGAAATATAACACCCACTCCTCATCCAACTGGACGACATTACTAAATTCTAGCATACTACCAAGGCGTCTAGAGGTTTGTACGCAACAAATAATAAAAACATTTTTAAGAGAAGTTAAAAGCGTTAAAAAACCCTTTAAAAAGTGTTCTACAAAAAATCATTCAAATAGTGGCTCTAAAGTGTTCGTTTATGTAGTCCAAACAACTACAAGCATCTGAAAGCCATGCAGGTCAAAAGGTTTCAATTTAGAATTTTGAAAAGGTTAAAAGACAAATCTTCCCAGCGTGCGACATGCCAAATGTTTATGTGTCCTTGCTGGTAGACGCAACATTGTTGCTGTCTGCATACGCAGCTGATGATCCCTGTAATACCTCACAAAGAATGTCAATTGAGCACAGATGATCTTCCGTACTGCCTGCAGCAGATGCCCGGGCAGCCTGTGCCACATCCAAGGCCTGAGTGTTGGAGGAGCCGGTGTCCATACCAACGGGAGCAGAAACTACCTGTGGGGGCTCTAGAATGCTGCCAACAACATGGGAATGCGCTGAGGACACTGCAGAACATGGCCGTTATCGAGTCCAGTAAAGCATCAACGTCCGGTGGTGCAACCGATAGGAGTGTCAGACAGAGGTCCAACACGCATTCTTCTCCGCAGAACAGGCATCGGAGAACAGGTGGGACACAGTCCATCCAGACTGGTCTAACTGACAGGAACCAAGAGGCGCTCAGTTCCTGTAGGCGAGGTGTGCCCAGATGTTGTACCATGCGATCACGGTATTTACGCTCCAGGAGAGCTGTTGCTACTTCCTTGGTGGCTGGGATGTCCATTGCATAGCAGAAAAGTAACGATCAGGATTCCTGCTATTGGAAACAGGATCAGCGGAAGCCCTCCAAAAATGCTTCCAAAGACCGAGTGTATAAAGTTTGGTATAACTCCGAGGACCGTCTGAAAGGTGCTTAACAGTCCGGAACCTATGGTCTTAAATAGGTGTACAATACCCGTCTATCGGACATGTTAAAGATACGACTTACCATTTCTGTGAAATGGAAAGGGCAGTTTGTACATATAAGTGCGTGTATCTCAGCCGAGGACCTTGCGATCTGGAGATCAAAAGTCTCCCGGGCGGAGGTTAAGGGCACGGTTCGTTGTAAAAGCATGGCTTTCATTCTGCTCAGAGTATCAAACCGTATAAAGGAAACATTTAGCGAAGGCCATAACGGCGCCTCCCTGACTGTATGTGTTGGTGGAAACAATACTTGCATACAGCAAGTAACCCTGGATCTCACAGTGACTAGATATGCGATGCCCGGAAGCATCCCACAACAACCTTGATCATTCAGCATCAAGTAACTCCCATTCGAGAGAAGCCTGAATACCGGGTTAATCACAGCTGCTGGGGTACCCCTCAAGTGACAGGACAAATTCGCCACAGACCCATTACAAGCTCTGTGTAGCATAATATCCAGACATATGAGAGATCCACTTAAAGCGTTCTCGCAGTTAGTTCCACTAAGAAACACTTCCAGATCCCACTCCTGCATCGAAATCTGTATGGTAAATCCCAGGATTCCCTGATGAATTCCTTACCCATCTTTTCATATCTTTCTGCCTGTTGTTGTTCTAGGCAATATTGAAACTGGAAAGTTGCGACCGGTAATGTTATATGGCCGTGGACTAACCATTCTGTGGACGGTGACTCTGCCACAGTAAAGGGTAACCTATCCAGTTTCTCAATACGCAGCATTGTATATTTTGATCCTCTCTGTGCCGTTTTCATCTGTTTTTCTGTTAGATTGTATGCAGAAAAAAATTATGACGTAATGTTGATAAAACGCCAGGGCACATAACCAGCGCACAATGACTGCAGCATCCAGCTTAACAGAATAATAGAACGTAACTGCGACTGTCCGCGTTGCAATATGGACAAATCCTGTTCTATTACATCGATAGCAAAAGATACAATGTTGCCCAGTGAATATATCCTGGATGTTAATGTAGTCATACCATTGTCAACTACGGCTAACGCCTTTTTCTAGGTTAACTCTATCTATTTCTCTTAATCTCTCTGCAGCTTCTTGTTGAGGGATTTTCCAGAGTTCGTTATAGACAGCATACAAAAAGCGCTTCTGACGTGGTTTCCTGGGACCTAATAAAAAATCCTGTAGGTCCACATCCTCTGAGAGTAAGGACAAGTGTTGCTTCAGCTGGGGTAGTGTTGAGGTCTTTAGCCAATTAAGGCACAACTTCCCAACACTGTATGATGTCACTACCCCACGATGTTCTCGTTGTACATAACATGGGTCTGGTCTATGGATACTAAACCCTTCGTTGGTACCCCTGAATCTTTCCTGACAACTGTTTGTGTCAGTAGGCCAAACCAACCATCCCTTCCAATTGGGGTCTGATCAATTGTATTGCAATATGTTATCCAACTTAGCCCCTCTTTCTGATGTAAAATTCCCCTGAGGTGTTCAAAGGTGTTGGAATTTGAGGTGTGTTCAATTCCTTATTCTTGGCTATTCCAAGACAGGAAGTCTGTTGCACAGTGTCATTCAGAAAAATCATCTGCTGTGGAATGAGGCATGCTCTAAAGAGTGCTTCAGTCCCCTGGACTTGCCAGTCCCTAGAACCCCAGATTGATTTCAAGTCTACAGTGTCCATCCATAAGTCAAAACCCTGTTCAGACAACTGGGTGATAAAGGAAGCAGAGTAAATCTGTTTGGTGTTTGTTAACATATTTTTCTGTGCAGATATTGGTGCAACCTTATAGTAGTACGAGGTTGGGTCAGAAGTGTTAAACCCTGAAAAATATGAGAATTTCTGTGTAAATGTTTTTGAACTACCTTTCGGTGGTGTAGGGCAAAGTTCCCACTGGTGGTATGTGAAAACATTTCTGGGTTAGCTAGATTTATGCAAGAAATGATGTCCATAATGTTGGTAACAATACATTTTGTCAAAATCTGATCTATCCTCTAACATTTCAGTGCTAGAAAATGCAGCAGATTGTTCCAAATCAGACAATAAGTTATTAACAGTCTCAAAATCCCAATCATCAGAAAATGTACTGGAGGTAATGATATCGTTCAATTAAATTTTAACCAAATGTGGAATTTTTAAAAGCTCGGTTGGTCCAAATATATCAAACTTTACTTTGTCCCACACTATACCATCCGGTATAAGAACTGCTGAAATGTTCACGAAGGACAAGTCTCTTTGTTCACGATGTGATGAAACATGAGGTTTTAAAATTAAATTTACTTTTGACATTGCAGAGCTCTGTTGAAGATAAGTTCCATTGATGAGCAAGTGGAAAGTTATTACTAATCCTAACCAGAAAAGAAAAAATAAGATACCGGTGATTATCCAAAGTTCTAGCCTAAATAAGTTTTTCTAAGAATGTAAAAAATTTCTTTTATCCGTTGTTTGCAAGAAATTTGGGCTGGCGTCGTTTCAGGTTCACTTGGATCCAATGAGAAGGTATTGAAGTCGATGAAATAGCCAGATGCAGTCCGATCTATCTTTGGTAGCTCCGCAGGTTTTGTTGAAATTGTGGATTGCTCTTATTGAGGCATGTTGACGTAGACATCTTTATTAGCTTGAATTGAAATTTGTCTTTCACTATGATTTTCAGAGTTTGTGTCAAGGGGAACTAGTTCCATTGCATTGTTATTGATTCCGTTGCTTTGTAAAGGTGACTCTTCAAATGTTATGAGTCTTTCTGTTTGTACTTCCTGTATTGTTGCGAGAGGAGGACGTCGGCTACTCAGGAATCCACGAGGCCTACTATTTAGTATCGCCACATAGTGTGGTTTGATTAGATCGATTGAGACGAATCTCTTTTCTTTTCCGGCAAGAGGCAGTAGAAGTACAGTTCTTGATCCTTCAACAGCCAGGACAGGTACAGGCTTTTGATAGGATAGCCCTGTAGGAAAGTAGGATCTCCTTCTTATGGTTACCCCCACTTTTTGCTTTTTGCACCCACTGTTTTGACTAGTCTGGCTGGGATCCTGCTATTCAGGACCCCAGCCTATCTGCTTTCTCCCTTAAGTTGCAATGTATGTACTTTGGTACAACTCCAGATTGGCTACTGGGGTACCCTTATCAGTCCCTAGTATATGGTACACATGTACCCAGGGCATAGGTACCCCAGAGGCCTCCCATGGGCTGAAGCATGTATTATGCCACCCATGAGAGGCCATGAAAAATGGAACCTCAGGTCTGCTACTGCAGCCTGTGTAAGCTGGTGATTGCACCACTTACTTCAGATATAGGTTCACTATATCTATATATATCACTACACTTAAAACTTTGTAAGTCACCCTATAGCAGGCCTTAACAATCCTGAAGGCAGGGTGCTGGGTTTTGCGTGAGAGGGTGCTCCTGCATGAGTAGGGCCCCTCTGCAGTCTTCGGAGACCATTCTCCCGGGCTGTACGTGATACTACCAGACATATAGGTAGAGGTGCATTATAACCTCGCGGTAAATGCTATCTCGAAAACGACTGCAACGAAGTATGTCATGTTTGGTGTCAAACACCTTGGAATCATACCTCCACACCAGTAACTGGTGTGGGAGGTATGATTCCTACCCTCAGAACCGAGGTTCTGGGGTACCTAAGTCTACCGGTACCAACTTTCTCGAGCCTTACAGCACAAAATGGATGCTGCCTGCCACAGACATGAGTCTGCCCTCCTGCTGCTGAGCCAAGCTCGAGCAGGGGAAGGCAGCACAATAGGCATCCTGTCACAGGGAGGTGTTACCACCTTCCAGACAGGATTTAGTGTATTGGGGCTGGGTGGGTGCACTGTCTCAGTGACAGAAAGTCTGCACGAGGGGCACACTTGGTGTCCCTGTGCATAGTCCAGCTCAAACCAGTTCTAGGAGCCATCTGCTCCTGCTCTGGTGCGAAACTGGGCAAAGGACATTGGAGTAGCCTCCCCCCTGTCTGTCCCTCCCCTAGGAGGGTCCCTAGAATCTGTCCAACCCTCTCCCGTGGGTATAAAATGGGTTACCTGGCTACAGGACATTAGATTTTATGTGGACAAGATTCTGCAAGAAGATACCACTACACTTCGACCGTGTGGACACGCTGGACTTCGCTGGACCTCCCTTGGGCTTGACTTCGTCTTCCCTTGTCGTCCTGTCTCGCCAGTGTCCGTAATCCATACAGGCTCCATGCAGGACCCTGTGGACCTCCAAGACAACAGAAGAATCTCCCTTGGGGTGAAGGAGTCACTCCCCTGCAAACGCAGGCACCGCAATGCATCTGACCGGTCTGCTGATCCTGAGCGCCTGCGGACTCCAAAGGCTCCACGAACACAAGAGGTGGGTTTTTGAAGGTCTCCGAGGTTGAGCTGCCCTCTTACTGAGTTTGAGGCAGATATCCCTCGTGGGGACCGCATAACTTGTACCCCTGTGCACCCCATACATTTGCAGCTGCACATGCTTGTTGTTGTGCAACAATTCCCTGCATTGAGCCATTTGTAGCCCTAACCCCAGCGCATCTTTTCTGAGAAGGACTCTGACATCCTCACACTCTGTGCCCTGCTAGCTGGTATCCTGTGAAACTGCCTGAGGTCTCCTCGCGACTCCTGTGCCTCTGGCCTGTGGGTCCACTTGAGGGTCAACTTTGCTTTATTTGGGCTTCTCTGGTTGCTCCAGGCCTGCCCTGACTCCCCTTGCTGTGGTGAGTCTCCTGGTCCTTTCTGGGCCAGATAGACACTGAATTTGACCATCTACATTGCTTGCCGCTGCCAAGGCTTGTTGGTGCTCCCGCCACACACCGACTGCTCAGCACTCGACATCCTTTGTGGAACAGCTTTTATCCGGCTTCTGGTTGTCCTAGACATCTCCTGGTCCTCACAGCTGAAGAGTAAAGATCACCATCAACACACCTGAAGCACCCAACATCGGTGGGCATTCGTCTGCCGAGCTCCTGGTCACTCCAAAGTGACCCAGACTCTGTCCCCTCTGCTTTCAGGTTCTTCTCATCTAGAATCCATGTTTGGATTTTCCCAGACACTTTTCTTACTTCCAGCAGCAGCATGTCTTTGTCGACATCCATAGAGAACGACAAGGGTTTCCGACGCCACTTCGTACCTATGCACCCGGCTCCTCTGGGATAGGTAACTCTGGTACAAAGGTATCCACGGGTGGGGTGGCTCTCCAAACCCTTAAATTCCAAGGGTTGTCTTCGTAATCTGCTGGGAAGGGTCCTTAATCTCTAATTTTCCAACCGCGACTTTCCCATTGAATTGTACGGAGCACGCGGTTGTGTTCTCACTCTGCACCCGTCCTCCAAGGGGTCCCGACTTACTCACCTGGGGTGGTTCCTTGGGGTCCCAGCAATTCTACACCTTCTAGACTAGGTCTAGTCCCGAGTCGTGGTTCTTTTACCACTTATTTAGTATATGGTTTGGCCTCCCCCTGGGGCTAACTGTGTACTGTGCTACTTACTTTTGATCCTTTGCAGCTGTATTATTTGATTTGTGTTCAATCCTCGTGTAGAGGATACTAGAGAGTGTTATATGTAATAAATACATATTTTTATAACTACTGTGTGGTTTCCCTTTCATTTAACCAATACTATAAGGTTGCATTCTGGTAAAACAAGCTGCTTAACATTCCTTCAAGACTTAGCCTGAAGGCTGCTCTCCATAGCTACCACTGGGATAGCTTTCTATAAAGGTTATCTTTAACCTAATCACCATAGGGGTTGTTTGGACTGGTGCAAGGTGCCCACTTTACTTAGTGGACAGCATATACCAGGCCAACTTCTCACATTGGTGTGCAGCGGTTGGGATTCAAGCCTGCATTGTTTTACCAGATAAATCTTTGTATTGGTTAACTGAAAAACCACTAGTATCTAGGAACATATAATACCAGCTTAAGATAGTAAGTTCTACTGAACTTGGGGTTGGGTAAGGCAAGGATCTAGCACACCCTTTCTCCAACCTAAGAGAGTTTAGGGGCATATTTACAAGGGCTTTATCTCCGCTTTTTGGCTTAAAAAGCCAAAAAGCGGAGATAAAACTATCGCCCTATTTACAAGAGGGTGCTAACATGCATAATCGCATGTTAGCACCCTTTTCCCAACGCCTCCCTTTGCATCTCTAATGAGATGCAAAGTGG
This sequence comes from Calotriton arnoldi, assembly GCA_963921515.1. Lineage (NCBI taxonomy): Eukaryota > Metazoa > Chordata > Amphibia > Caudata > Salamandridae > Calotriton > Calotriton arnoldi. The sequence continues at coordinate 1,849,550 of CAWUFW010003006.1, read as the reverse complement.
GCGTACCCCGGATGGACTACCTTGCAAATATCGCTGATGTTCACATCGCGATATTTACAAGGCTGCCCTAGCATTTTAGCACACGTTAGTTTTTGGAGAAAACCGCTGTTTTCTCCAAAACTAACGTCTGCTAAAATGCAGACTTACCTATCCCTAACATTGGGGTGGATTATGTTGATACGACCCTGTGGGTCGTATCAGCAAGGTTATCGCCGTTTGCAGGGAACATCGCTGGAAAACCAGCGATGTTCCTGCAAAACGGCGATAACCTCGCTATCTCTGGAATTTTTATCGCCCTGGAGAAACGCGTTGTTAATAACGCGCTACCAGGGCGATAAATTCCAGAGATAGCCTGCGATAACAAAATTATCGCTAAGCACGACGCTGGCCGTTGATAATATGCCCCTTAGTTCCCACTAGGTTAGGTAGGTGCCTACACCACACCACACTTAGTTATGTCTTCTAATGGGAATGCCACTGGTGGCATCCTGCCTACTAAATATGATGGCTTTACATTCACAGAATTAAAAGCCATGTGTGTATATAGGAAGCTGCAGACAGGGAGAAATGCCAACACTCAACGCCTCATTGATGCATTACTGCTAGATGACATTAGGAAGACTCCTGGGTCAGATGAGCAGGACAGAATGGGTGGTACAGGGGAAGAAGATAGGTCAGGAGGGGACACCTTCTATGACCTGGACTCAAACCCATGGCCATGGCATACAGGGACACAGGAGCAAGTGTCACCATGGTGACAAAAGATCTTGTGCACCCTGACCAGATCATACTGGGTGAGATGTACCAAGTGACCAATGCTAGCAATGTCAGGACAGACCATTCCTTGGCAGTTGTTAATTTTACCTGGGGAGGGGTAACTGGCCCTAAGAAGGTTGTGGTAAGTTCAGACCTCCCTGTGGAGTGCTTGTTGGGCAATGATTTGGAAACTTCAGCCTGGGCTGAAGTGGAATTCAGGACTCATGCAGCAATGTTGGGCATCACTGCAGATGTGTTTGCTGTGACTAGGTCACAGGCCAAACAGAAAGCCACCGAACAGGCCCTGGATCCTGAAAAGATGGACCAGGTGCCTTCCAAGAAGAGGAGCAGGAGGGGTAAGGCTGTGTCTTCCCCCCAGGCTCAGAGTGAGGGTAAGTCTTTTGAGGACGATGACTCCAGTCCTGTGGAAGGAACTGTCTCAGATGAACTTGAACCTGATCAGGTTGAGTTTTTGGGGACAGGGGGACCTTCTAGGGCAGATCTGAGCCAGGAGCAGCAAACCTGTCCCTCTCTTGAACCCCTCAGACAGCAAGCTGCTGCTGAGGCTGCAGGTAATGTCAGTGGGTCTCACAAGATCTATTGGGATGAGGGACTCCTATATTCAGAGGGTAGAGACCCCAAGCCTGGTGCCACCAGGAGGTTGGTTATACCTCTGAAGTTTAGGGGCTTCCTACTCACCCTAGCATATGACATTCCCCTAGCAGGACACTTAGGCCAAAGCAAGACTTGGGACAGGCTTGTCCCTCACTTTCACTGGCCTCATATGTCAGAGGACACCAAGGAGTTTTGGCACTCCTGTATCACTTACCAAGCCAGTGGCAAGGCAGGTGGTACTACATAGGCCCAACTGATACCACTACCTGTGGTGGGGGTTCCCTTTGAGAGGGTTGGGATTGACATAATTGGTCCCATGAACCCTCCAACAGCATCTGGACATTCTTATATCCTGGTGGTGGTGGACCATGCTACCAGGTATCCAGAAGCTATTCCCCTTAGGACCACCACAGCACCTTTGGTGGCAAGGGCCCTCCTGGGGATTTCCTCCAGGGTGGGTTTTCCTAAGGAGGTCTTAACAAACAGAGGTACAAACTTTATGTCTAGTTACATAACTGCAATGTGGAAAGAGTGTGGTGTAAACTACAAGTTTACCACACCCTATCATCCTCAAAGCAATGGGTTGGTTGAAAGGTTCAACAAAACCCTAAAGGGCATGATAATGATGCTCCCAGAAAAGCTAAGGCGAAAATGGGATGTTCTGTTGCCCTGCCTTCTCTTTGCCTACAGAGAGGTGCCACAGAAGGGGGTTGGCTACAGCCCTTTTGAACTTTTGTTTGGTCACCCAGTTAGGGGTCCACTGTGTTTGGTGAAGGAGGGATGGGAGTTACCTCTCCAACCTCCTAAACAAGATATTGTGTACTATGTACTTGGTCTCAGCTCCAGGATGGCTGAGTATATGAAGAAGGCATCCAAAAACCTTAAGGCTAGCCAGGAATTGCAAAAGGCCTGGCATGACCAAAAGGCTGTCTTGACTGTTTACCAGCCAGGACAGAAGGTGTGGGTGTTGGAGCCTGTGGCCCCAGCAGCTCTCCAAGACAGATGGAGTGGACCCCATACCATACTTGCGCAAAAGGGAGAGGTCACCTACTTAGTGGACCTTGGAACTCCCAGGAGCCCCCACAGGGTGCTCCATGTGAACAGGCTCAAGCCTTATGTTGACAGGGCAGACATGGGCTTGCTCATGGCTACTGATGAGGGACAGGAGGAAGAGAGTGACCCACTCCCTGACCTCCTCTCTCAGAACCCTGATGATGGCTCAGTAGATGGTGTAGCTTTGGCAAGCAGCCTCACTGAGCAGCAACAGTCTGATTGCAGGAAGGTCCTCAATCAGTTTAGGCAAATGTTCTCACTGACTCCAAGTCAGATCACCTGGTGTACCCATGACACAGGTGAAAACCTACCTGTGAAGAACAAAATCTACAGGCAACCTGACCATGTCAGGGACCACATCAGGACTGAGGTCCAAAAGATGCTGGAATTGGGAGTCATTGAGCCCTCAACTAGTCCTTGGGCTAGTCCAGTGGTCTTGGTACCTAAACCTCACACCAAAGATGGTAAGAGAGAGATGAGGTTTTGTGTTGACTACAGAGGACTCAATGCAGTCACTAGGACTGATGCTCATCCTATTCCAAGGGCAGATGAACCCATAGATACTTTGGCCTCAGCCAAGTTTCTGAGTACTTTTGACCTTACTGCTGGCTACTGGCAAATCAGACTAGCTGAGGATGCCAAGCCAAAAACAGCATTCTCAACCCCTAGTGGGCACTACCAATTTGTGGTGATGCCTTTTGGCTTGAAGAATGCACCTGCCACATTTCAAGGGTTGGTGAACAAAGTCCTCACAGGCCTGGAAGACTATAGTGCAGCTTATCTAGAGGATACCTGGGAGGATCACCTGGGAGGATCACCTGGTCCACCTAAGAAATGTTTTGGAGGCCTTGCAAAAGGCAGGCCTCACTATCAAGGCTACTAAGTGCCAGATAGGGCAGAGTCAGGTTATATACCAGGGCCACCTTGTGGGTGGAGGCCAGGTTCAACCATTGAAGAGCAAAATCCAGACCATCATGGAATGGGTTGCTCCAACTACCCAGACTCAGGTCAGAGCTTTCTTGGGCCTGACTGGGTTCTACAGAAGATTTGTAAAGGACTATGGGTCCATAGTGACTCCCTTGAATGATCTTACCTCTAAAAGAATGCCCAAGAAAGTTCAGTGGACAGTTAGCTGTCAAAAGGCATTTGCGGGGACATACATCAATGTAGGCTTTTGCGATTCCTTAATTGCGATTATTAAGGAATCGCAATTAAGGAATTGCAAAACCCTATGCATGAAGGAATCTCTATAAAATTAGCGATTCCCAAACATTCCTTAATTGCGACTCTCAAATTGAGAGTCGCAATTAAGGAATGCCTTCCCATTCATTCCTATGGGCCTACAGGCCCATAGGAATGAATGGGAGAGTACATGCGCAATTTGCGAGTACCAATAGGTACTCGCAAATTGCATGCATATTCAAGGATGCAAGGGTGTCCAAAGGACACCCTGTGGCACCCCTGAAATTGCTCTGTGCACACATGTTGCGCACACACATGCCCCAAGGGCATGTGTGTGTGTAACCTACAACTTTGAAAAATGCACTTTAGTGCATTTTTCAGAGTTTGCAAATTACCATCAAGTCCAACTTGATGGTAATTTGCGCCCCTAATAGCGAAATCGCTATTCTAAAGTGGTTCTTGCATTGCATTTAAGGAATCGCAAATTGCGATTCCTTAAATGCGATCATAATCTGAGAAATCGCAATTAATTGCGAATTCTCACATTGCGAGTGCCTTGAACCTTGATGCATCGCAAATGCCCTTTTTGCGGGCGCAAACGGTCGATTTTTGCGAATCGCACCATTTGCGCTTGCAGAAATGGTTGATGCATGTGCCTGTTGATGACCTCAAGCAGGCCATGTGCACTGCTCCCATTCTGCAAAGTCATGACTATTTCAAACAATTCATTGTTCAAACTGATGCATCTGAGTTGGGGGTAGGGGCTGTGTTATCACAATTGAATGCAGAGGGTCAGGATCAGCCAGTAGCTTTTATTTGCAGAAGGCTGACCCCCAGAGAGAAACGTTGGTCAGCTATTGAGAGGGAAGCCTTTGCTGTGGTTTGGGCTCTGAAGAAGTTGAGACCATACTTGTTTGGAACTCACTTCATTGTTCAGACTGACCACAAGCCCCTCTTGTGGCTAAAACAGATGAAGGGTGAAAACCCCAAACTTATGAGGTGGTCCATTTCCCTACAGGGGATGGACTATACAGTGGAACATAGACCTGGGAGTAACCATGCCAATGCAGATGGACTCTCCAGATATTTCCACTTAGAACATGAAGACTCAACTGGGCAAGGTTAGTCTCATCTCCTTTCGTTTGGGGGGTTGTGTAGGAAAGTAGGATCTGCTTCTTATGGTTACCCCCACTTTTTGCTTTTTGCACCCACTGTTTTGACTAATCTGGCTGGGATCCTGCTATTCAGGACCCCAGCCTATCTGCTTTATCAATTAAATTGTAATGTGTGTACTTTGGTACAACTCCAGATTGGATACTGGGGTACCCTTATCAGTCCCTAGTATATGGTACACATGTACCCAGGGCATAGGTACCCCAGAGGCCTCCCATCGGCTGAAGCATGTATTATGCAATCCATGAGAGGCCATGCAAAATGGAACCTCAGGTCTGCCACTGCAGCCTGTGTAAGCTGGTGATTGCACCACTTACTTTAGATATAGGTTCACTATATCTATATATATCACTACACCCCTATAGCAGGCCTTAACAATCCTGAAGGCAGGGTGCTGGGTTTTGCGTGAGAGGGTGCTCCTGCATGAGCAGGGCCCCTCTGCAGTCTTCAGAGACCATTCTCCTGGGCTGTACGTGATACTACCAGACATATAGGTAGAGGTGCATTATAACCTCGCGGTAAATGCTATCTCGAAAACGACTGCAACGAAGTATGTCGTGTTTGGTGTCAAACACCTTGGAATCATACCTCCACACCAGTAACTGGTGTGGGAGGTATGATTTCTCCCCTCAGAACCAAGGTTCTGGGGGTACCTAAGTCTACCGGTACCAACTTTCTCGAGCCTTACAGCACAAAATGGATACTGCCAGCCACAGACACGAGTGTGCCCTCCTGCTGCTGAGCCAAGCTCGAGCAGGGGAAGGCAGCACAATAGGCATCTTGTCACAGGGAGGTGTTACCACCTTCCAGACAGGATTTAGTGTATTGGGGCTGGATGGGTGCACTGTTTCAGTGCCAGAAAGTCTGCACGAGGGGCACACTTGGTGTCCCTGTGCATAGTCCAGCTCAAACCAGTTCTAGGAGCCATCTGCTCCTGCTCTGGTGCGAAACTGGGCAAAGGACATTGGAGTAGCCTCCCCCCTGTCCTGTCCCTCCCCTAGGAGGGTCCCTAGAATCTGTCCAACCCTCTCCTGTGGGTTTAAAATGGGTTACCTGGTTACAGGACATTAGATTTTACGTGGACAAGATTCTGTAAGAAGATACCACTACACTTCGACCGTCTGGACACGCTGGACTTCGCTGGACCTCCTTTGGGCTCGACTTCGTCTTCCCTTGCCGTCCCCAGTCTCGCCAGTGTCTGTGATCCCTACAGGCTCCGTGCAGGACCCTGTGGACCTCCAAGACAACAGAAGAATCTCCCTTGGGGTTAAGGAGTCACTCCCCTGCAAAAGCAGGCACCATAATGCATCTGACTGGTCTGCTGATCCTGAGCTCCTGCAGACTCCAAAGTATCCAGCAACACAGGAGGTGGGTTTCTGAAGGTCTCCGAGGTTGAGCTGTCCTCTTACCGAGTTTGAGGCAGATATCCCTCATGGGGACTGCATAACCCGTACACCTGTGCACCGTGTACATTTGCAGCTGCACATGCTTGTTGTCATCCAACAATTCTGTGCATTGGGCCATTTGTAGCCCTTACCCCAGCGCATCTTTCCTGAGAAGGACTCCAGCATCCTCGCACTCTGTGCCCTGCTAGCTGGTATCCTGTGAAACTGCCTGAGGTCCCCTTGTGACACCTGTGCCTCCGGCCTGTTGGTCCACTTGAGGGTCAACTTTGCTTTATTTGGGCTTCCCTGGTTGCTCCATGCCTGCCCTGACTCCCCTTGCTGTGGTGAGTCTCCTGGTCCTTGCTGGGCCAGCTCGACACCGAATTTGACCATCTACATTGCTTGTCGCTGCCAAGGCTTGTTGGTGCTCCTGCTGGACAAGGACCCCTCAGCACTCGACATCCTTTGTGGGACAGCTCGTATCCAGCTCCTGGTTGTCCTGGACATCTCCTGGTCCGCACAGCTAAAGAGTCAAGATCACCATCAACACACCTGAAGCACCCGACATTGGTTGGGCATTTGTCTACCGAGCCCCTGGTCACTCCAAAGTGACCCAGACTCTGTCCCCTCTGCTTTCAGGTTCTTCTCATCTAGAATACACGTTTGGATTCCCCCGGACACTTTTCTTACTTCCAGAAGCAGCATTTCTTTGTCGACATCCATAGAGAACAACGAGGGTTTCCGATGCCACTTCGTACCTATGCACCCGGCTCTGGTGTAACTCTGGTACAAAGGTATCCATGGGTGGGGTGGCTCTCCAAACCCTTAAGTTCCAAGGGTTGTCTTCGTAATCTGCTGGGAAGGGTCTTTAATCTCTAATTTTCCAACCGCGACTTTCCCATTGAATTGTACGGAGCACGCGGTTGTGTTCTCACTCTGCACCCGTCCTCCCTGGGGTCCCGACTTACTCACCTGGGGTGGTTCCTTGGGGTCCCAGCAATTCTACACCTTCTTGACTAGGGAAGAGGTGTGGCGCAGCGGCAAGGGCGACTGACTCCGGAACCCAGGGGCTCACGGTTCGATCCCCAGCACTGGCGGCAGATCAGTCCAGCACCATGTGACTCTGGGCAATAGCTCGCTTAATCATCCTGACGGCATCCAGCGCCTTGACACCTTCGGGTAATTGTTCGCGCTTTACAAATACTGGACATTTACATTTACATTTGACTAGGTCTAGTCCCGAGTCGTGGTTCTTATACCACTTATTTAGTATATGGTTTGATCTCACCCTGGGGCCCACTGTGTATTGTGCTACTTACATTTGATTCTTTACAACTGTATTATTTGATTTGTGTTCAACCCTCGTGTAGAGGATACTAGAGAGTGTTATATGTAATAAATACATATTTTTATAACTACTGTGTGGTTTCCCTTTCATTTAACCAATACTATAAGGTTGCATTCTGATAAAACAAGCTGCTTAACATTCCTTCAAGACTTAGCCTGAAGGCTGCTCTCCATAGCTACCACTAGGATAGCTTTCTATAAAGGTTATCTTTAACCTAATCACCATAGGGGTTGTTTGGACTGGTGCAAGGTGCCCACTTTACTTAGTAGACAGCATATACCAGGTCAAATTCTCACAAGCCCGAATTCTTTCTTGTCCACAATCCTTTCTCTGACCAGATCCCCAACTTTAGGGATCCAGGCAGGTCTTGCTGTGGCTGATTAGACTTCCCCAGGGGCACTTTTCTTTGTCTCAACGTTACTTAAGGAGGCTCTGGATTCATTCAGATCCTGTAAAACAGCCAAACGTTTATTGATGTCAAATGGTTTTTCATCCGCCACTGTGCCTTCAAAATCGAGATCAGGTACCCGCATTCGTGTCCCAAACAGGACCTCGTAAGGAGTTGCACCTCCCAGAGAGCTTTTTGGCTGGTTATTAAGGGCCCGCTGGACCCCAAATAGGTGATTGACCCAACTACCACCCGAGCCTAATACCCTAGCTGTTAAAGATTGCTTTAAGTCCCGGTTTTTCCTCTCCACAACTGAATTTCCCTCGGGATGGTACAGAGAGGAGTACCGCAATGCTACACCCAAACCTCCCATGGCTTCCTTGTAAGCCCTAGAGTTGAACGCGGGGCCACGGTCAGAATTTAATGTGCCAACTGCATATGTCCCTATAAAGACTCGCAAATCTTTTATAACAGTTCGGGCATCAGCCGAACGCTGAGGCCATACCCATAAGAATCTTGAACAGGAATCCACTGCAACCATGATATACTTGTAAGCCCCGTCAGATTGTAAGGGGCCGCAGTGGTCCAGGTAAATGCACGCGAGCGGTCTGTCTGATATTAATAATGGTGTCTGCACTGGGCGAGCTACGGTGGACCCTTTTATCTGCTGACAGATATCGCACTTTAAGACGAAGTCTTTGGTCTGCTTTGTTAACCCTGGCCACCAATAGCGTTGTTTCAGTAATGAAACTGTCGCCATAACTCCGGCGTGTGCAGAACCCAGACCCTCGTGTGCAGCCAAGATTAAAACTAACCTGCGATCCATGTTTGGTATTACTCTATCCCCCACTCCAGGAATCTGAGCAAATGGAACGTTGTTTGCATCTAACTTGTAGGAGTACTTGAGTGGAAAACCTTTAGGTAGTGCTTTGCTGTTGTTGCGTGAAGCAATCACAGCTACCATTGTGCTGACGTCTACCCTCGTTTTTGAACGGGTGATTGCAGCTACGGAAGCAATGCGTACTGCCCTCTTCGCGGCTTCTTCAGCCAATGAATTCCCTTCAACGTGAACGCCATCACGTTGATGACTCAGTGTGTGTATCACGTGAGCCCTTGGTAGTTCGTTCTTCAACTCTTCTACCTGTTCCCATTGTTTCCTATGTTTAATTGTGCCACCTTTTGAATCTCTGAACCCATTTTGTCCCCAATAGTGGAGATATTCGTTGTACGACTGGACACAGTAAAAGGAATCACACACTATCAGTGTGGGGAATTCTAGATCCGTATTTATCAGTGCCAGTAGTAGTGCTTTTAATTCTGCCAACTGAGCCGTGCAGTCTCCTAGAGACTGTGTTTTTGTACTGCTTGGACGGAATTTGCCGTCCTGCATCCTACCTTTTACAATAGCGCATGTGCACTGTATTGTTGCTTACTCCCTATGGCCGGTTGAGCAGATCCATCAGTATAAATAATGTATTCATACTGATCTAAAGGCATTATTTCATTTGGTAGAGGATATTCTTGTTCATATTGCAGGAATGCTTGTGTTTTTAAACTAGGGTTATATCTGTATTCTACATCTGTTGCAGTTAGAGAATTAGCCCACTGTGTCCATCTTGGATGTAACGCTTTTGCATTTGGGATGCTTGCCTTTGTGGCAGCCTCTATGGCCGGTACCAGGATCACAACAATTATTAGTTTCCCTTGAGCTAGTGCTCTTTCTCTCACTACAGCAGTCTGTACTGTAGGAGCAAAACGCATTTCAGCGTTAGTGTACAAATGCAATTTATATGCAATTAGTACTGTTTCACCTTCATTAAAGGTCCAATGTAAGTGTACCCAGATTGACCTGCGACTACGCGGATCACCAGGTCGCGTACGTTTACGCTTGTCTGTAAATGTTTTGATGATATCATATCAGCTTGTAGGGAACAAAGGATATTTGTGTGTTCCTGTGTCCATTGTCTAACTGAAAAGTCAGGTCTTATTAGGTCGTAGAAACGTTTTACTCTCTCTGCGTAATCCAAAATGTATGTTCTGCCAAAATTCAAAAATTCCAGTATGGACTGTAAGTTTTTTAATGATTTTGGAGGTTGTAGCAGTGCGCACTTTTCTAAAAAGTGGGCTGCCAGGCTTTTGCCTTCACTTCAAAGCTCATATCCCAAAAATAGGACATTGAGGTGGGCTATTTTCGATTTTTTAAATTAAATTTGTAGCCCTCAGAGGCAAAACCTAAAATTATGGTGCTCACCTTGGTCAAGTGTTCCTCTAAGTCATCATCCATCAGATAAATATCATCTACATAGGATAATGCTTCTTCATCCAAATTCTGTAGTAACTCTGTTACCCTCCTTGAGAATAACCCCGGGCTATTCTTATACCCTTGGGGGAGTCGACAAAATTGACGCTGTGACCCTAGCGCTGAGAAGGCTGTCAAATATCTGCTTTCAGGAGCTATGTTTTGGCAGAAAAATCCATTTGAGATATCTAATGTTGTTTTGTATTTTTCCCGCAAAATGTTATTCATTAATGCAGCACTGTGTGCATTCTGAACCGCAAATGTCTTTGTATATGAGTTCAGGTGTCTATAGTCTAAAACTAGACGATATGAATTGTCGGGTTTCATTACGGGAAACAAAGGATTATTCATTGGTGAGGTGCATGGTTCAATTACACCTTGGTATTCAAGTTGATCTAAGATCTCCCTGACCTGTTTTTTAGCTTCCTGTTTTATGGGATACTGTCTTTGTGGAGTTGGCTTTGTTTTTATTGGAATTACGTGGTGGGGTGATGCTTCATCCCACCCTACGTGGTTGCGGTATAATGCTGGAGCAAGGGCTACCGCCCACTCCTGTGCATATGTGTGTCTTAGGTGCATGGGGACTAGGTCGGAGAAAGCTGGAAAAATTACAGTTTCCCCCTTTGGGCATTCCATAACAATAGTAGGCGGCCAATCTTTTTCCGCTAATAGGATGTCATAGCCCGAAGTCAGGTTCTCCCAAAAGAGACCCTTAACTTGTCTCGGCTTGTCCCCCTCCATTTGGAGTGTTATTTCATGTAACTTGTGTGGGACACTCACCCTAGTATCAGGTGCTTCCACCGTGATAAACTCACTCAACTCCGCTGTCACCAGAAATTCCATCAGGTTCCAGGGAGCTATTATTACCTCTGCCGCACTGTCTAGCATCGTCAGAGCCCATTCCCCGTTCAGTAGCTGAGTCCTCAGAATTCTGGGCATGTCTAACTTTGAGACCTGCTACCTTCTTCTTTTTAAACTAAGGTTTTGCTTTAGGTTTTTCTTCTTTCTTTGAAGTGTAGTCTGAAGTGCATTGCTTGTCTCTGGACTTTGTACGCTCTTCTTGTCTTTGTTCTGACCGTCCTTCCCTCTCCGAGTTTTTTGATGGACCTTGAAAAGAACGAGAGAAACGAGTATCAGTATCCTGATACCTGTCAGGTTTTTTAATGTTATCTCTATTCCTAAGATTATATCTCCTTTCTGGGGGCTCCTGCTGAGGAGACCTTCCCCTGGAGTGAGATCTGTTCTTTTGTTGTTTATTATTGTCCCATTTCTTCTTTGAAGAAACTGGTGTTTGCTTTGCCTGTTCTCTATCTGAACTCCCCATTAGTTGGGGTTTTACAGGTCTAGCTCCCAGACTGTCTCTACCTAACTCTGCATAAGCAGTTTCAATTATTTTAGGTAGTTCTATCTCCTGTTGTAATGGAGTGAACTCTCTCAGGCGTTGGTGTATTGCCACTGATGCTGCTTCTCCTTTAATATTCGCCAATATTATCGCAGATACCTGGGCAAAGTTATTTAACAACTTCAAACCCAAGTTTAGAGCAGGCTCTGCTCCATGCTCATTCTGTATTTGTCTTAATACATCTGGTATTATCGCTAAAGAAGGGATACCATGAGTCCTGGTATATATTGCAGCGAAGACTATGCCCCAAGAGGCACAATCCTCTATAGAGGAGCTATCCCAATTGGCAAGCAAATAGTAAGTATTCTATGCTTTTCCTTAGGACCAGTGTGTGGAATTACCGCCTCCAGTTGTGTCATTTTCTGTGCTATCCAGAAGGGCATTTGTTCACGTTTTGTGGGCATTTTACCCATTACTGCGTGTAGTGTCTGTGGTGTAATTTTTGTTGTAGGAGTTTGGACTGGTCCTGGTTGTGTAGCCGGTGCGGGCTGAATTGTGTTTGTTCTCAACACAAACTGTGTCATATTTCTGTAAAGTCTTATTAATTCTTTATGCTGTACAAGTAAGTCTCCTCCTGGCATTGTGTCAATGTCAGGATGTTGTGTGTATGCCGCTAAAACTGGCCATGTTGCTCCTTCTCTTCCTTCTCTTCCGAGCGGACCGAGTCTTACTCTATTTCTTGTATGGGGGAGGGCGCCTTTAAACCAGTAGAGGTGTTCTTCGTAAGTGAGTGGAATTTCAATGTCCTCATATGGACTATACTCATTTGGTATTACATCTTCTACATAGTTGTGAAATGTTTGTGCATTTGCCTGCGGGAATTTAATCCATGAATAGAATACCTCTGTTCTATATGATTTGTGTGCCTCAATCACGAAAGTCACTTTCCCACCCCTAATTGTAACACCATATGCTACTAGTTTTAGGGTGACAGCATTTCTAACATTATCTGCAATGTATATTGCATCTGCATCGTCTTCTTTGGCTGAGAAGTTTAGTGCATTCCCTTCATCTACGTCTCCCTGTTCGGTCATTATTTTTAGAAAGGAGAGCGTTTCAAGGGAACTGAGATAAGGTGTTATGCACAATTAGGAACACTATATCCTTCAAGCTTGATTAAACCAACAGCCAATACATAGGATTTTTCCTACTCAGCTGCGGCGGATTTGTTCCCTTCCACTCCAGGCATCTCTGGGGAAATGTGAGCAGGGGTCTCTGAGAATAGCACGACTGAACTACTCATATTTGACTATTAAATAAGTGCCAATACCAACGTTGGCAGCGCCATGTCGTGTAGTTCCTATAAGACCTATATAGGATCTGCGAGTTTAGACAACATACACTGCGGGACTGGTGTCCAGACTGATTCCAGACACCCCCACCGGGTATGTTGGCCTGTGAACCAGCTAGCTCGCAATGCCACTATAACCTCCTCTTACCAAGGAGAGAATAGTTCCTGGCAACTATCGAACATGACAACCCTGATCCCTCAGGACCGTGGAAACAGTAACTTACTTTTTGCTCAGTCACTCGTGCTCACTTGTTTTCAGAGAGATACACAGAATAAACGGTTGGGACGTTTTCAATAAGTATTTATTGAACAGTCGTTATTCTAGCGTAAAATAAGTGCACTGAAATCACCAGTAGACAGTAGCATATATAAATGAGTAGCAGCACTAAGAAAGTAAACAGATGGTAGGTTTCTACCATTTTGCTAAAATCATAAATATAGGCGAGAATATAAAATACATGGCAATAAAATGCGTACTCCTACGATGCACCCTAACTAGATGTACCTAAGTGTACCTAGCATATGAGTAGGTGTAAAGCCAAGAATCCCTCTAGGATAAAGCAAACCCCATTACCTGATGTTAGCCTGCGGGACTTTGTTCTGGTCTCGAGCTGAACACCCCGCGAGGGATGTCAGACCACTGCGAGCTGGAGTATCTGCATGCAGGAACCTCAGCGTCTCGCGTCAGTGTGTCGGCATGGAAGTCGTGACCTCCTTTCTCTATCTCAGCAAGATGTGGTGTTTATATACCCTAAGGTATCCCCAGGGGTTCTACCTTGCTGTGCCAGTGTCGGACTTAGGATGACGTCGGGAATGAACTTTATACACAGTTATTGTGCAGGAGATGATGGTCCTGCTGTGATTCCAAGAAACTAAGAATCCTCATGCATAATTTATGAGGCCAGTGTCCAGGGAAAAACCCTACGTACTTGTTGTGTCCCGTAAAGGTAGACACCAGAAGCCAGGTAGAGTTTTCAAGTCTTCTTTATTATGTCTTAGTCCAGGTTACACAAATCTTAAGACCAGCCAGCTCTAGTGTGGTACCAGCCCCACCAGGAGCAGCCTGCCTAGCTGCTCAGCCCATCTCTAACTCACAACACACATCCACTCAGACACCCAGGCATTCCACGCATCACAGGCACACCAACATTCCGTAACCAACTCACACTCTGGCTGAGCAGCTAGGAGCAGCAGGGCTGGAGTACATGCAAATACACATTAGTAGGGTATAACAATATCCCTTTTCCTTTAAAAGGAAACAAAAGGTAACAATATATAACTATAGGAGAACTATACACAAGAAAAGTGAGTAATGGTATGAAGCTCAAAGATGCAGCAATAAAAACAGGACATCCAAGAGAGAGAACCATTAAAATAAGAAAGGATGGTAAAGATAAAGCATACAAACATGTGAGCAACAATATCCACCATCCTCCCCATGCAAAATTATAAAACTTTTAGAAGCGTACGCAAATAGTGAAATTGTGTAGAAATTCACACTGTAACACTAGTAGCAAATGCTGTAAGAATATGAAATGTGACGCAAAGGGCAAAACACCCCGCAACACCAATCTCAAATGTAAGGGAAGTAAGATGTAAATCGGTCGTCACCCATAGAAACGCCTGTGTAGGGATGTACCTTGGTACTGCACGCAACTGTAAATGGAGACTAAGTCCATATCCCAACCCAGTGTAAGGGTTAACCTAGGTCCAGTGTAATTATGGGAACTAACCCATGGCCCAACCCCCTTGTAGAGGTTACATACCCCCATGTAGGAGTAACAAACAGTGAAATGTAATGGGAAATTTAGCCCACAATCATCCCTTGTGTAGGGGAACAATGTGATAACCACCCACAAGAACTCAAGGAAGACCCATCCTAAGAAAAGCGTAAACCTGTGGCATCATGACATTTGAAACTGTTACAAAGCTAAAACTAATACAATTCCATTAACTGTAGAGCACTGGTGCACTGTGCCCCACGCCGGTGAGCGATCTCTCACCCGAGTTGTGGTAGGGAACAGACACCCTTGTGTAAGGGAACCAAGAAGAGAACATGCCTAAAAGTAGTGATACAAATTGGGGAAACATGGCACAAGTAGTGACTGTAACAAAGTAGTTTTCTTGCTTAAAAGTAGCATATGAGCAATAAGTCCACCAAAAGTAAACATTTGAAGCAGACTTCATTTTAACGTAAAGCAAAAATTAGCAAGCACTGTAAAGTAACCATTATGCAACGTATAGTCTGATCTTCACTGTTGAAAAGAGCAGAGAATGCGCTTTCCGGCTCACAAACAGCACTGCAGCAATATGCCACTAAATTAGTCCGATGATGAAGCGTATCCGTTGATAGGAGACCGAGATAACTGACCATGCTTGCATCAGATGGTCACCATAGTTCCTCTACTGTGTGCAAATGTATTATCGAGGACATGGACACACACAGCAACCATAAACAAATATACTAGTAAAAGCGGGAGTCTACTAGAATCGTGCGCCACACTCGGTCTCAATTGACCTAAAATGACAAAGAAAATTACCTCCGACATGTTAGAAGTCGAGAAACGCACCAAAAAGAATCCCTCGTTGACGAATATTCCTCTTGTTATGGTCGTGCGAACACCGCGTTGTCCCTGGACTCCATCTGGTGTTAAAACTATACTCTAACCAACAAAAACAGCATGGTTGACAGAACGAAGCAGCGTGGTTGGCAACTCTGCAGCAAACAAACCGGATCCACCAAAGGGGAAATGAAATAGCGGCCGCCAACAACAAGATGGCGGCACGTTTTCAGACGTACTGCCGGATGGCTGACAGAACGTCTGTGCATACACGGCATGGAAGCTAGCAGCAGAACACAGGCAACTTGTCCCAGCGTCACAAAGATCCACGGAGGCATCAGGGGTACAGGTAAGACTGCGCGCGGCGTGGGGACTGCGCGCGGGCTGGCAACGGCGCGCGCCTTCATTTTCAAATCACAAGAAGGCGGTTGAAGTGGCAAAAGTCGAGGGGGCTGCGAGACCAAAATAAATGAAAATTGACTTACTTGAATATGTAAAAAGGATGGCCGGGGAACGTCCTTTCACTAAACGGCCTCCATACAAGCTCGTATACATTAAGAGCTTCATTCTTAAATATGTACACAGCTGACCTTGTGCTAGCGACAACCAGAGCAAGACCCCGTGTGGGGATCTCTGTTCCAATGTAGACAGGAACCATCGTGTAGACGCCAAAGAGTGCCCAAAGACATTGAGCTGGCACATCGCCTCTAGAGCAGACATCCAGAGGTTGACAAACCTGGGGCAGGTCCCTCGTTTCTTTAAACAGGTTGCTGCACAATAGCACGTAGTATCAAGTAGATGTACTGACTTTGGTTGAAATTCTTGTCACTCACTTTGGTTAAAATTCCTGTCAGGTATCAAACAATGACCATCTGTGCTACAACTGCACGCAGATCGTTGTGACACGATACAAGTGTCCCAAAAGGGGCCTTTTAATTGAAGTCACTATGGTCTTGAAGACACTGTAAATCGATGTGGCTAGAACACCAAATGGCTGTAGTGTAATTACTCCTCCAACTCACTGTAATCCTTTAGAGTATGATGTGGCTGGAACACCAGATGTGGCTGTAGTTTAACTACTCCTCCAACTCACTGTAGTCCATTAGAGTATTTCCAGGCTGTATTGTCGGTTGGTGATGACACTGTTCGGTGGGGCTGTCCGTTGGTAAGGACACTGGTGGGGCTGGCGCTGGCTTGCCTGGAAATACATTCTTTGTTGATGTAGTTGCTTTTAGGATCTCTTGGTTTCTCTTGTAGTTTTTTTGTAGTCCCTTGGTTTCTGTGCTGTACTAAGAAACTCTAGGGTCCAAGTCCGCTCGTCACCAAATTATGTTGTATCCCGTAAAGGTAGACACCAGGAGCCAGGTAGAGTTTTCAAGTCTTCTTTATTATGTCTCAGTCCAGGTTACACAAATCTTAAGACCAGCCGGCTCTAGTGTGGTACCAGCCCCACCAGGAGCAGCCTGCCTAGCTGCTCAGCCCATCTCTAACTCACAGCACACATCCACTCAGACACCCAGGCATTCCACGCATCACAGGCACACCAACATTCCATAACCAACTCACACTCTGGCTGAGCAGCTAGGAGCAGCAGGGCTGGAGTACATGCAAATACACATTAGTAGGGTATAACAGTACTTATGTGTAGTAACTGGGTAAAAGGTCAGTCCTCCAAATCCGTTATGTATGTAGTATAGGAGAGAATGTAGGTGAAGGGTTATGATGATACCTAGACCTATATCGGGGTACCTATATGAAATATAACACTAATTGTACCTGCCCACCAGTACAAACACAATCCAGTGAAATGTACAGAATGTCTTACCCTCCACCTCTGTTCTTTTACACCAGGGGCCTATGAAGTCTGTGATGCATTCACGTGATGACACAATTCGAATCTGGCCCCACCTGCTGTCTAACATATTTTGCATGGCTTTTAATGGCCTCCACAATGGTGTCCCCAGCTAGTTTTTAAATCAATTCTGATATGCAAAATACACTTCAATATGACGCCCATGTCTCTATAGACCGGACTGCCTCCTGAATCCACTACCGGCAACACCCACCATGACGCATGATGGTGCCTTTATCTTTTTGACACCGTAATCAGGGTGGCAAGCGTCCCCAGCTAGCTTTTGAATTCATTTTGATATGCACAATGGTATCAACAATCGTTTTGACACTCTGATTAGGGTGGCAAGTGTCCCCAGCTAGCTTTTGACTTCATTTTGATATGTAAAGCATACTCCAACATGGTGCCGACGTCTGTACAGACCGGTTGGCCACCTGAACCCACTACCAGCCATGCCTACAGTGATGCACTTGATGCTCCTGCACACGCCCGCGAGGCCAGAACCAGCCGGTTGCTTCACTTGTACGAGTACCTCACTGCACCCCACAAGATCATTCTCACTTTGCCAAACTGGTAGAGCGAGGAGGGTAGGTTGTCCGGCCACTGAGCCGTTGCGAAACTGTAAGTAACCCGCTTTGGTGGTGAACTTTCCTCCGCCCATACAGGAGTACGTTTCTATGCTGCTACACTACCGTATGTTGCTCCGCTACTGGATAATTACTTTTTCTCCCACCTTAGGATGCTTATTTTCAGCGTTCCCTCTACCAGCATTTGCTGAAGCTGGTGAGCCACCCCAAATGGGTGAGTCACATAATGCCTACCATGGTGTTTGATATGCCACCCTGCCTGCTTACGCCTCTAGATGTGCCACCTGCCTGCCACTAACCTCTGCTTTTCCACTGCGCCGTACATTGATCTTTAACCAATAGCATGGTAAAAAAACTCTACTGCATGCTGTATTGTACTGAGGATTTTATATTTATATATACGTTATTATGTCTTTTAGGTCGGTATTACCACAAAGCACTTCACTGTTAGGTTATTTGAGTGAATGGTTCTCCCCTTCTCTAATTAGGACGCCAACCACTGTGTAGATAGGGATTTGTCTTAAGGTCCTGATGAATTGCCAATTGATCACTGGTGTGACAAAGTAGGCAAGAAACATGTTGACCCACAATTTTTAGCAACCACTAAACATTATACCGGTGGTGTGCTAACCCAGTTTTTAACCAGGGCAAGTAGACTCACCGATTAAAAGTAATTCTGAGTACTACTTAGCCTCCTTTAAAAATGTTCTTACACCACCTACACACTTTACACTCATCTACACTGTACAGCCCTACACCCTCACTTCACCTCAAATTACGGCTTGGAAACAAAAGATCTCAGACAAAGAGCCCCTCATAGGGTGCCCGACAGGCATTGCAGCGCTGACCTGACAAGAAGCAAGCCCTAATCCTCTACCACTACGTCTTTCTAAAGGAACTGCATACTTTTTTTGAATTGATATGTCCTAGGGGCCTGTATGTTGGACCTATAAGTGCCCGCAGTCCCCTTCCTTTTGTTTTGATAAAGGCTTATGATGAGGACATTGCTTTCAAATTGGCTAATCAGAATCATTACAGAGCCATGTTTCCTTTATTAACGGTGGAAGACATGCCGTTGGATTTGAGAGACACCGTTTCTCCAGTGGTATGGGACTTTTCAGGAGAGGAAATCGGACTGATTCGAGGAGTTGAGCCAGTCCATATACAGCTCAAGCCCAATGCAGAATTTCCAAGAACAACTCAGTACAACCTGACCCTGGGAACGGAGGTAGGAATTACACCTGTGATTGAGTCCATGATAGCGCAAGGCATACTCAAGGAGATCATAGGAAGCCAGTGCATTTGACCCATCATGGGGTTGTAGAAACCGAGCAGGAAGTACAGCATAGTTCAGGACCTCAGAAAAGTAAATAGCATTGTGATTCCATGTTGTCCTGTGCTGCCAAATTCATCTGTGATCCTATTTCCGATTCCTTGCGAGGCTGAACGGTTCACAGTGATTGACCTCTGTCAGATATTCTTCTCCATTCCATTGCATGAGGAATGCCAATTTCTATTTGCTTTATGTCTGGATAATCGTGTCTTAACGTGATGTCATATCCCTCAAGGGTATGCTGTGAGTCCATCCGTCTTCAATAAGATCCTGAAGAAGAACCTTGAGAGTTTGATTCTGCCCCAAAACTCAGTGTTAGTTCATTACATCGATGACCTCCTCATTGCATCAGAAACGTGGGAGGCTTGTAGGGATGATACTGTCGCCTTACTGAACCATCTAGCTGACAATGGGTATAAGGTGTCTCAGAGTAAGCTTCAGTGCTGTCTGAATGAGGTTCAATATTTGGGTCATCGAATCGAAAAGGGCAAGAGAAAGCTGTCGCCAGAACGAGTGGAGGCGATCATGAAAATGAATCCGCCTACTACCCAGAAGGAGGTCAGAATGTTTGTGGGAATGGTTGGCTACTGCCGACAATGGATTCCAAATTTCTCCTTGATGGCAAAGCCTTTGCAGATGCTGACCCACAATGATGTGAGTGATCCGGTACCTTGGGATAACGAGTGCTTACTTGCCTTCTTGAAGCTGGGAGAGTACCTTTGTCGCGCTCCAGCTTTAGGAATGGCTGACTACAACAAAGCGTTTTTGCTGGTCTGCCATGAAAGGGAGGGTTGTGCTCTTTCTGTACTCACTCAGACACATGGAGGTGCCCATAGACTAGTGGCTTATTTCTCAGCTACATTAGATCCTGTAGCTTCAGCGTTGCCCGGATGTCTCAAGTCCGTTGCTGAAAATTGTGGCAGTATTGAACGATGTGAGAGCATAGTGATGGGTCATCCACTTACTGTATATGTACTGACTCAGTTGAGCTCCTGATGTGGAGAACCAAAACACAGCATTTGACTAATAACAGGTTGACAAGATATGAACAAGTGTTGCTTGCCGCAGAGAACGTCACTCTGATGCGCTGTTCTGTGTTAAATCCTGCTACCTTGTTACCTGTTCCAAATGCTGATGGGGGAGTTTGTGAAGACCATGACTGTCTGGATGTTACTGAGCTTTGCACCAAGCCAAGAACTGACATTGTCGATGAACCATTGTCTGATCCCGATCAAGCCCTTTTTGTTGATGGTTCGTGTCTAAGAGACAATGAAGGTAATCTGAGAGCAGCATTTGCTGTCTGTACCATCTCTGGAGTGGTAGAAGCTGCTTGTTTATAGGTAGTACACTCCGCACAGGTAGCTGAAACCATTGCCTTGACCCTTGCATGTCTTGTCTCTGAGCAGATCCGAGTCACAATCTATACTGATAACCAGTTCGGTTTCGGACAGCTATGGTCGCAGAGAGGGTTCCTAACGTCATCCGGCTCTTCCATTAGGAACAGGGAATATGTGAGACAACAGTTAGAAGCATTGAAATTGCCAAACGAAATTGGCAGTCGTTAAATGCGCTGCCCATGGGAAGGGAGATGACTTTGTCACGACGGGAAACCGCTATGCAGATGAAGTTGCTCACTTTTGCGATACACATGCATGCATTTTCAATGGGGAGTTTGTTGGTGAGCGTACAGAGAAGACCGGACTCAGCATGATGCTAGCTGTTGTAGACACATTGGATGAGGTCCTGGGTTTGCAAATGGAAGCAACTGATCAGGAGCAAGCGGGTTGGATCAGAGCAGGTTGTGAGAAAGGAGAAGGTGAAATATGGATTGCAACGGATGTTAGGGCAGTGTTACCAGACTGTTTGTTGAACCCAATATCAAGGCAGATTCATGGAGCAGCTCACATAGGAAGGGATGCAATGGTGAGATTGTTCAGGCAGACTTGGTTCAATTCAAGGTTTCTGTGATTGCAGAAGCAGTGTGTTATTGGTGTGTCACATGCCAACAGATGAATGCTGGGGAAAAGATGGTTGTTGCTCTGAGTCACATTGGCAGATCAGGGGGTCCCTTCAATTAGATTCAGTTGGATTTTGTTGAGATGCCTGTGTGTAATGGACTGAGATACATTTTGGTTGTAGTGTGCATCTTTTCTCGATGGGTGGAAGCTTATCTAACTAGAAGGTGTGACAATCTCACTGTAGCAAGGTTATTGCTGAGGGAGCTTATAACTCGGTTCAGATTCCCAACTACATTGGAGTCGGATAGAGGAACTCATTTCCACAGCAAGATCATGAAGTTGTAGTGGATCAATGTGTTTTAGCTTGTAGAAGGTGTTTTTTGCTGAGGCGTTGATATGGTCTTTTCTGTTCAAGTTTTTGTTGAGAGTAATCCCAAGAGATTTAGCAGAGTTAGAAATAGATAGTTTACAACAAAATTGGGTGCAAAAGGAAATAAGGAATTCACAATGCACAAGTTGCTACCATAATTTTGCTTATGCTCTTCAGACAATTCTGTCGATACAGAAAGCCATCAGGAAAATGTGGATATGCTTGAACATATGATTCCAGCAGCCATGACATGGGAAAGACTGGTGAGTCATTTGCATCTTTTAAAGGTATTGCTAGAATAAGAATTTACCCAAACTTTTCATGAGAGAGTAATTACTGTTGTGAATCTGGCATCAGTGAGCAGAGCATGACCCCTAAAATCAGTTTGGATACCTGAAACTCCCACAAGAATGTAAGGCAGTTCTCATGTAAGCCAGGAGACTAACACAAAAAGGTGTTACTTTACTATAAAGGGATATTTGCTATTTGCAGCCTTCATGTATTACAAAAAGACTCAAAAAATGGACCCTTGTTCTGTATTGCCATTGTAAGGGTCTTTATGAAGATTCCCAGTCGTTCTGTATCCCAAGTGAGGACACTAAAGGTGACCTGGAATCTAAATTTTTATTTATTTAGTTACTTCTTTAAGTGAGTGAGTTATACACACTACCAATTGAAAAACCTCTAAATAAGTTATACATGAACAATCTACTTATACACACTCATTCTTCTAAGGGTGATACTAAACCTTTATATACACTTAATGCCCTACTTGAAAAACACAAAGGTCCAGATTATGAGGGGTTTGGAATATTCTGACAAATTTGTAAAAAAAAAGCCCTGTTTCCACAGGGGTTGGAATTACCAGTTGGTAGGTATTTAATGCATCCAACAATTATTGGATGCGTTAAATAGCTCAACTATTGTTATATTTTGGCAGGTCAAATCTCTTGAAATGTAATTGGAAATATCATACGGAATTTACCGAACCATGCGGGTTTCGTTGCATCAAACACCAAAATATTCATGTTATTTACCTCCAACTCGTAATAGGTGTTATTTATCTCACCAAATAAATAACGCACCCCATGGTATCGTTATCTATCACATGCAATTTATAACATCTAAACTCGTAATCAGGCCAAAGGAGATTAAAAAGAC
Organism: Calotriton arnoldi; assembly: GCA_963921515.1. NCBI lineage: Eukaryota > Metazoa > Chordata > Amphibia > Caudata > Salamandridae > Calotriton > Calotriton arnoldi. The sequence goes on along the minus strand of CAWUFW010003006.1, from coordinate 1,826,836 downwards.
TGAGGGGCATATTCTCAAGGACTTAGCGCCGATTTATCGGCACTTTAGTGCCGCAAAAGTGGCGATAGATTTATCGCCCTATTCTCAAGCTGGTGCAAACTGCCAATCTCGCCAGTTTTCCAGCGATAGCTTCCGCAAAAAACATCACCACGGATGAGAGCGACAACTAACTCTAATGATATGCAGAGTAGGCGTTCCCGTGCAAAAACACACGAAAACACGACTTCGCGATATTCTCAACGACCAGCCAGATCTGTGATGCGATCCAAAAACAGGCGATAAGGCGCGTTAGCAGCAGGGATTTAACACCTGCCTTTTACTGGTGTTAAGCAGGACAACATCCTGCAGTATGAAAGGGAGCCCAGCCCAGAGCCACATCAGAAGACCAACACATGTCATGGAGCTACTGATCATGCAGCTCGGATACCCAAGAGGTCCACAACACCCACTGCCACCACCCCCAGGACCCCGCCCCTTGGCCTCCCCCCCGGACTACCACCGAGGCAGCGCAGAACAAGACAGCTGACCTTCCGAAAACGGCATGGCCCCTCAGCCACACAATTGCAGAATGTGGGGAGAGGTGGGAACCAAGTATGCGTGAAGGAGGCAAGTCACCCATGAATAAGAATGTACACAATGCCAAGTGTGGTGGTGATGTGCTGGACAGACTTCAGTATGCAGAGTACAGACATGTCCATGTGGACATATACTGCCAGTGTTTGTAGTGTTGTGGACAGTGGACGCAACCATGTTACCTCAGGCAGTGGGGAAGACCTCGGTCATGGAGCTGTGTCGTCGTCCCCTGTAAGCGTAAGCGGAGTGGGCTTGTCCGGCGTATGCCAGTCCAGCGTAGGAGTGTGAATAAATAGGCCGGGGCTCTGGGCGTGGTTCACTTCCGGGATGGCCAATGCGTCTGCCAGGGCAGCGCCCCTCACCCTGCCATGAGTCCGCCGCTGTGACCACCAGCCTCTTCAGCCGATCGCTGGCTTCCACGACACAGGCCCCCAGCGCAGCCAGCGGCACAGCACCGCGGAGTTATGTGTGTGCTGACTACTGCCTTCGGCCTACACTGCGGTTAGCAGGTCCCCCAATTCAAATTGAGTCTTGATTTATTGATGGCGCAGTCCAGTAGGCAACAGACATTGCTTCCAGTGCGGCCCGCCCGGACGACGCATCATCGCAGGCTGCGCACCCACTGAGCGCTTCAGGTGCCACTAACTCTGTGCAGCTCAAGTCAACGCCACGTGGCTGTGGGCCCTTGCTGACCGCTGCCTCCGGCCTACACTGCGGTCAGCAGGGCTTACACATATCAAATCCAATCCTGACCTGCAAGGACACGCCATCATCGCTGGCTGCACACCTGCCACCACCGCCAGGACCACCTCCAACGACCAACTGCCAGAGTCGGAGGATTCTTACAGCCAGCCTATCAAAGTTGCTCACACCTGTCTTGGATGCCATCATCAGCTTGATACCCTGCTCAGCTCTTCAGGTGCCACTAACTCAGTGCACCACAAGTCATGGACCCTTTATGATTGAGTCTTGTGTGTGTGATCCGATGATCACTGTTCTAGTTATTGCCAGCACCAACCACTCCCTGAGAGCTGGCTTACACTCACCCCACACCCATCCAGCACAGGCGTCACTGGACATGTGACCCTGGTAATAAAAAGGGGCCGGGCGCACGTGCCCGTAGCCAGTTCCACTATCTATCTAAGTGTGTCTGTGTGGTCATTATGTATGCATGATGGCCCCGGGCCCTACCACATTACATTGTGCTGTGGACAGCGGATGCAACCATGTCACCTCAGACAGTGGGTAAGACCTTGGACATGTAGCTTTGTCGTCCCCCCTGTAAGCGTAAGCGGAGTGGGCTGGGCCGGCGTACGCCAGTCCAGCGTAGGGGTGTGAAGAATTTGCCCGGGGCTCTGGGCGTAGTTCAGTGCTGGCCTGGACAAGGAAGTGACTAATGCGTGTGTCTCTGTTGTAGTGTCGGCGCCACCCAGCCCGCAATCAACAATGTTGCAATGTAGCATAAACCCGGAGGGCGGGTTCGCACGAACGGAGAAATGAAGGAGCGCAAGACCGCTCGGGGTCTTGGCTCATACATGCCGAGTGTTGTGTGTATCTGTATTGCCGCAGCATGAGCCAAATGCCTAGCCTTAACCTCTTCCATGCTTCGGACGGCCCCCGGCCGTCCGACGTCACGGTGGGCGTGTGCTGAGGACGGCCCCCAGCCGTCCGAATCCCGCCCACTCATTAATTCTCCTGCACAGCGGGGGAATGTGCGCAGCGCGGAAGGGGTTAATCGCAGCGCAAGTTCAGCCAGGCATGAACTCTACATCTGTGTCCGCCCTATCCTTACCATAGGCCTACACTTACGTGGCCGCCCACCTTCAACGGCCAACATCACAGTGTGGTTGTCAGGCTTGTGGACATGCGCAGACAGGCATGACAATGGTGTGCCGTAGGAGTGCAAGTGATGCAACCGCGCAGCACACACAAGTAAATAGGCTCAGGGGAGGGAGGAGCAGCTGTGAGGCAACGTAACACAGAGTGATGCCGCTCATTTGCCACATACAAGACATGTCAAACATGAATCCCAAAGTCACACACATCCCACCCCACCCCCAACAAGCCACATCACATTTCCTGAATGCAAGCAGATGACAAACTAACATTAGGGATGAAAGCTCCTTTGTCTGAACTATCAGGCGGAAGCACATCTGCACCTCCCACCTCGGAATTGCATGTGCCCGGCAACCCCTGACAGATACTATAGCAGCTGATGATGAACGACTCCCACACTATGCACAGCCCGACAAAAGACCAACGTATACACACCCCACACACAGAAGTCCTTGCTCGAAGTTACCTTGCATGGAATGGCCTTCACACTTACTCCCACACCATCCCAGGCGTACAACCGTTGCACACTAAAACAACTCATTGATCCGAGCCGTGGCATTTCATCCACAGAACTGGCGCAGGTCAGAACAATGCCGCTTCAACCAGAGCCACTAACGCAATGGCAGAACATCCCGGACACATACACAACCCCTGTCACGTGGAACTGTACCGTGCACGTATGCTGCATTTACTGGGGGCACTGCCATTGGCAGTGCTGCGAATCAGTTACCAGCTAAGCTTCCGCCGTGCCAACATCACCTGCTTTCAGCCTGTGTTGCATTGTCGATCGTGCATATTCGAGTGGTCCATGGATGTCTGCCTATCCGACGGGACGGTAGCTGAACTGGATTTTGACATGTGTGTGCGCCCCCTGTTGGCCCACGACCAGGAGTGTCACCGTGATACCCGTTTATGGGATGCCTTGATACTTGGCGTACATGCTGACAGCTGGACCTGGGAGATTGCACAACTCCTCGTGTGCAGTGACCACATTGAACCGCTCCCCTATTGGGCTGTAGTACTAATTGGTGAAAGGGGGTGGACGCAGCACATCTGTCCGGACCTGCTAATGGATTGCCTCGCTGTCCTGTTTGATGAAGTCGACAACGACTTCATGTTGGAAATGATAGCCTACGAAGCTGCAATCGCTTTCATGGACGAGCAACTATGTACCTGCAGCCACAACAGAATGGAACCCATTGCACATGTCCCAACACCTTGTTGCATCTTGGAGATCTGGTCACATATCCCACGACAACAGTGGACATGGCTGCATTCGCCTGGACTCCGAATACATGAGCAGACAACAACGCGGGTTAACACACACCTGTGAAAGGTGAGGCACTCCCCCAGAGAGGACAGCGGCGCTTGGCAACGTTCCTCATTCTGACATACTGCTGCATTGGTCCGCATGTTGTGGCACTTATCTTGCCCGTACTGACACGCATATGCTAATAAAGTCTACGCACCTTCACTTGTATTCAACTGTGATAAGTGTTGATTTGAATGACAATGAGTGTCTCACTGCCTATCTGGGTCACGGCCATACATGCACATTGATAGCATTACCCAGGGAGTACCTTTTTGTGGAATCACTGTCCCTACATTCATCCATACTTTCATACTTGATTGATCATAGCCACGACACATCTGTGTGAATTAGAATGTTTTATTCGCATTCAGTGGAGTGTTTAAGCTGGACCAGTACAGGGCCATGCAAACCCCACTTTACATTGTTGCCCCGTGGAGGGCCAGCCAGAGTCCTTTAGGGATTGACAAGTTCATCGGATGAGGAAGACTTCATTCCGCAGTGTGATTGCTGTGTCATTGGTAACCAAACAAAATATGGCAGTCCATGTCGAGGTCCAAGGTGAGCGTCGCTGAGTGTATCGGGGGACAGTGGAAGGTGTTATTCTAGGGCATGATGCAGAGGGCAGAACCAAGCTGAAACAGGCCATATGGCGGAGATGAATGCTACCACTTCATTCTTACCACAAAGCCAGATTCATCATCATCTTCGTCCTCTGATGTGTCAGGTGCCTCACATGTGGGTGGTGGTGTTTAGTCTGCATCACTGTGTGGCACTGACACATCAGGGCCGGAGGTGGAATGTCTGCTGCACTGTGTGGTACTGACACTTCAGGGGGCGGAGATGTGGACGGAGTAGTAGCAGCAGCATTCATCCGCGCCAGGCCTTGTGGCGGCAATGCCATGACGAGGATCTGCAGGGCATGGAAGATCACAGCTACATCTCGCTGGTGTGCAGCCGTGGCAAACATTCTTTCCGCCTGCATCCGTTCCATTCTCCTTATGTGTCCCAACTCCCGGCTGACATCGCTGGAGCCACTCTGACTAGACAGTTGTTCTTGGCTCAGAGTCATGACTCCAGCAATGTCAGCCGTGGATTGTTGGAGAGCATGGAGCGGACAGTGCGTGTCCGTTAGGGACTGTAAGTCGTCCCTGATGGGACTTAGATACCCACGTATGGCATCTAGTTTGGCTGCCATGAGGTCGAACACCACCCGCAGCTGATCAGCCATCTTCTCCTGGCACCCTAACACACGGCGTTGGAATGCCATGTGTTGGTCGTGGGGGTCCTGGGAGACAGCCGTGGTGGTGGGTGCTTCCTGCTGTGTGGTCTGTGCAGGGGGTGGGGTCTCCTCGATGCAGCTGGGCTGCCCTGCTCCTGGGGGTGGGGTGCCGAAGCTGTCCATGAGCTGTTGGAGGGCATCGGTGTCGATGTTGGGGAGGTCCTCTTCATCATCAGTGCTGAGTTGTTGGGTCTGCTCTGCAGGAGGTGTTGATTCTCCCTCTGCAATGTGAAGGGGAGATGCAGATTGACATTGTGTTCACATGTATGTTCACGCATTGTACAAGTTTACTAACAGACTGCATGACAATGTACATTGTGACTGTTTGTGAGGAGATGCCTATTTGATGCGGGACAGTTGACATTTCTACACCATCAGGGATGTGAGGTTGTACTTGTACATTATCATCTCACAGTTTCCTGCTATGCCAAATGCGAATGGCCATTTTCTACACACAAGCGGCAGCAGTTGTGTCCTCTGTTCTGTTGTGAAAGTGTTGCCGTTTGTACCACATTGTTGTCAATGTTGAGGTGCTCTGATTCTTATGTGTGTGTGCTGCATTGTGGGTGTGTTGCCCCTTCAGCTCTGATTTGGCTGGCCCTTATCCCTTTCAGGCGGTGTGCCTTTCACTTCTGTGCTTATACAGTGCTGAGATATTGCAGACTTGGGTAAATTGGGCTCTTGGTCGGAGTTGTGACTCTTGGGCATGGTTTGTCCGCAGATGTGCTATACTTAATTGTGCATGTGTGCCATTGTGCCCATCTCCCCCGTCCCCCAGTCCCTGGTCGTTACTCACCCTGTTGCTGTTGGCTCAGGTCATGTTGTGCAGTGTCCGGTCCCCCAACTCCTGCCACCGTCTCCCCAATGATGACTCGGGTCACCATTTCCTCCATCTCATCCAGCTCCTGGTGTGTCGCTGGACTCCCACCTCCAGTCTGCATTGCTGCTTTCAGGTTGGCTGCGAGTTTCAGCTTGGTTTTGCGCTTCACATCAGTCCTGCGCTTCTTGCAGTCGTCCACTTCCCTTCTCTTCACTCCGACTGCATTCACCTTGGCCAAGATGGACTGCCATATTGTATTTTTAGTTGCCAATGACACAGTGGAGGTGATGAACAGTTGGTGGTGGTGTTCTAACACCTCCATAATGAGGATCTGGTTTTCCTGCGTACTGAAATGCGGGTTCCTCTTCTTCTTCTCCTTGCCCTTCCCTGACCCCGAGGTCCCAGGCTGGTCCTCTGTGGGGCTTGTGGGGTTCTGGTTGTCCTCTGTACTTGCTCCGGCTACCTCCATGGTGCTTCGCAGTTGTTTGTGTTTTTTGTTGCCGCTTTTATAGTGGTTTTTCCCGCCTGACTTGTGGGACTTGCAGGCCTGGAGCTGCTTATCGCTGAATTTTTTATCGCAGTTGGGCCCATCGCAACTTTTTTCTCATTAGGGTTTAGATTTTTATCGCCGTCCCGGTAATTTTATCGCGGACATTTGACGCGTTATCGGTAAAATATTGCATGTTACCGCCGTGTTGAGAATACAACGTTAACATGGAGTTATTTTCCCGCGATATGAAAAAATGCGTTAGCCTATTTTGGCGATGATTATCGCACGTTCTTGAGACTATCCCCCTAAGTCATTCTTTGTTGTAGACAAAGTGTTGCTTCTAAAAAAAACATTTTAAAAACAGGATATCAAGATTTCCTGTACAAAGCACACAAATAATAAAACCAATTTAAAGATTTTGTAAAAGGACCTGGAGTGGCCAGCCCACGTGCCTTCAAATAGATTCTGTTCAGAATCACTGTGGTAAGGTTGAATATCGAAATGTGTGATGGAAATGTGTGTGTAGGGATGCATGTGACAAGGTGTGTGCTTGCAGCCAGTGGATGAGAGCACTGAGAAGAGACCGCATGGAGTCTCGGTGGTGCTTTGCTAAGCCAGATGCATAATATAGGCAAAATATGACAAGTGTATTCGACACCCTTTAAATTGTAGTTGTATAAGCTGGGGTGGTGACCTTTCGCTTACACAAACCCACTTTTCATGAGTTGAAGTGAGGAACATTAAAAAAATCTTTGTATTATGAAATGCGGATTGTTTATTTTTTTTAAATCTACTACCAGTTGTCCTCTTGTTCAGTACATTATATTTTGTCTGGACTGGCAAATAGCCGTTTCAATGTATAGTAGAGCTCTCAGATTTCCCAGGTTCATGTGTGGGTGGCTCATGCGCGCTGGGTATTGGCTTTGCATTCTGTGACTTACAGTACTGATTTTATATCGGGTTAAGCGAGAGTGTGTGTTCCAGGGTACAGGTGAGATGCCTGGCCTTCTGGGCTTCCTGCACGTCGACATGGGCCTTTGAAAGGCATTGTAGAGTCGCACCTATCTTCTACTTTAAGTCGTGTTCCTTATTTTTTACTGGTATTGATACAGTTAATGGACACCTTTCATCTGTTGTTCGCTGTTTTCAGGCATTAAAGAGGTGAGGAGTGTGTAGAAATAATCCGCCCAAGACCCTTTAGCTACAGTGTCAAAGGAAAAAAGTAAACACAAAAATGTCATTTAAACAAGATGAAACCAATGATTTATCCTTTGGCATAAAACTGTTTCTCTTTATTCATGCAGTGTTGTGTTTACTTCACTGTGTTCTCAAAGCAGCAGTCATTTACAGCGCAATAAACGTTTAGTAGATTTCCAAATACTTTGGAATTGCCTATGAGGCCTGGGGTCATTAATGTTACAGTGTCTTCTATTGAGATGTGTAGATAATAAATATGTTCTGTGCAATAATGTTGGGCTATGCTGAATAGTATTGTGCTTGTTGTAAAGCGCACATTGGGTGGGGTGGTTTCTTTTAAAGTATGTTTCTCAGGCTGCCCTCGAGAGTCAGCCCGTGTAAAGTGATGTATCTCACAGCAGGATGTACTGGGGTTGACTCCAAGCTGGAGCACCCACATCATGGGCACAATTAAGTGTGAGATCTCCCTGAAGCACCTATCAGGAACAGACAAAGATCAGGCCTGGTATTTTTAGGTCAAGCATCAGCGATTACCTGTTGTATCTCTCTGTGTAGCTTTGGCAAACCCAACCATTGTTATTGGCTGTTAGCTGCAGCATTCAGATATGCTGCTTTCTTATTGGTGCATTTCTGTTGAAGTCCCTCCTTCATGTGTTTAGCTCTCTTTCCGGCGATTTCACTCAGAGAGCATTTTCGTTGGCCATCACACAGTACAGAGTGTGATGGCCTCTCTTCCCTCCTCCCATCTGGCTTTGCATATCAGCCGTTTTTTTTTTTTGCAGTTTTATTTAACGACACGAATTCAACTGGAAGGCATTTCGAGTGCTTTACATGAGCACCAGTGACGTTACACAAGGACACATTCATTTTTAGGTACGCAGTGATTTGCCCAGAATCACCGATGTTGAGCGGACGCCGAGGCTCGAACCGGTTTCCCAGCTCCAAAGTCGGCAACGTTGGCATAAGGCCACATTCTCTCCCCTCGCCCTCTCTGCAGCAACAGAAACAAAAGCGGTCTTTCATGCTGATGTTTTCTTTAGGCTTGTTTCTCAAGCTAACTCCCATTGAGTACTGCCTCTGGAACGAGCAGGGCGCGCACGCTGCGGCAGCGCACGTGAAGCTGGCCTTCACGCCCCTTGCCTGGGAAGGAGCTCTGGGCTAGCAGCTGCTGTGTAGCATATGTAGGTCTCTTGTGGGCTCAAAATTGCTTCAGAAGCCCTTTATCTTGAGCGCCTCTGCAGCCCCCGCTCCAAGGGGCACTCCCCACAATGCTGCAGTCCTCCAGATCGGTGTGCACCTCTCCTGATGTGTGCACACAGCAGGCCAACAGCACTCTGGGGCTGCTCCTTCTGGCCCTGTGCACACTAAAGCACTGATCCCACGCTCTCCGAATGTGTGAACACTCCAACCCAGCAGCGCTCTGTCTCTGTGCACACTGCAGCCCAGCAGCGCTCTGTCTCTGTGCACACTGCAGCCCAGCAGCGCTCTGGCCCAGCTCCCTCAAGCCCATGCACACTGCAGCACTGATACCGCGCTCTCCCTCAGCTCTGTGCTACCTCCCTCCTCACCTGTGACTGACGGCACCAGCTCCCCCACCCCTCCCATTGGACGCTCCGGCTGGGAAAGAGTTGACTTTAATGCCGGGACCTGCAAGTTCAGTGATGGTAGGACAGAGGGGGTGGGTGGGAGAGCGGGCTCGGGGCTATAAACTCCCTCCAGGCACTGTTAATTCTCGCTGGCCAGCTAATTAAGTACAACGGACCCCTGCCTATCATGGTCACGTACTGACACTGAAGAGTAGTGGTGCATCATGGTGTCCCACAACCATAGTACAAGGTTTCCTGTTTGTTTCTTTAATACACGTTTTCAGTAATTTTATTGCATTGCTTTTCTTTAAACATGACCATTTTTTAATGAAAGCAGTGACATTATTTGACTGTTCATTGGACACCGAATAGTACAAGGTCAATTTGCATAAGTTTAATGTTTAATAACATTCTTTTATCCGGGCAATACCCGAACATCTGGAAGGAAGCCACTGTCTCACCTCTCCTTAAGAAGCCCAATGCCAACCCTTCAGAGTTGAAGAACTATAGGCCTATCTCCCTCCTCCCCGCCCCCACCAAAATGCTGGAAAAATGTATTAACATCGAGCTTATGAAATATATTGAAGCTCAGGACATCCTGGACAGCTCTCAGAATGGCTTTCGGGCAGGTCATAGCACAGAATCCGCCTTGGTAGCAGCTTCGGATTGTATCCGCATGCAGGTCGACCAGGGCGGATCAGCGGTGTTGATTCTGCTCAACCTCTCGGCAGCATTTGACACCATCTCCCCAGTTTGCATGCTTCAGCGACTGCGGGAAGCTGGAGTCACAGGGAGGGCACTGCAGCTTCTTCACTCTTTTATGCATGGCAATCAATCAATCAATCAATCAGGGAATTGTAAGCGCGCTACTCACCCGTGAGGGTCTCAAGGCGCTGAGGGGGCGCGTCTGATGTCTGCCGGTAGCTCGTTCCAGGTCTTGGCTGCAATGTGAGAGAAGGATCTTCCGCCTGCTCTGGCTCTGTGGATGCACGGGGTTTCGGCCAGTGCGAGGTTGGAAGATCGGAGGTTACTTTTGGGTACGTGGAAGTTGATTCTGTCACTGAGGTATTTGGGTCCATTGTTGTATAGGCATTTGTAGGCGTGAGTGAGGATTTTGAAAGTGACTCTTTTCTCCACGGGGAGCCAGTGGAGACTTCGTAGGTGTTGGCTGATGTGTTCGTGTCGGGGGATTCCGAGGACGAGTCTGGCGGCGGTGTTCTGTATTGTTTGGAGTTTGCGGAGTAGGGACTTGTTAATGCCGGCGTAGAGTGCGTTTCCATAGTCTAGTCTGCTGGTGATGAGTGCGTGGGTGACTGTCTTCCTTGACTCAGGGGGGATCCACTTGAAGGTCTTGCGGAGGATGCGGAGGGTGTTGAAGCAGCTGGAGGTGACGGGGTTGACCTGTCGGTTCATGGTGAGTGATGAGTCGAGTACGATGCCGAGGTTCTTGGCATGGTCTGAGGGGGTAGGTGGGCTTCCAAGGGCGGTCGGCCACCAGATGCTGTCCCATGCAGAAGGGTTGGTACCGAGGACGAGGACTTCTGTCTTCTCGGCATTGAGCTTCAGGCAGCTGTTGGTCATCCAGACTGCGACGTCTTGCATTCCTTTCTGGAAGTTGAGTTTGGCAGTGGTGGGGTCTTTGGTGAGGGAGAGGATGAGCTGGGTGTCGTCGGCGTAGGGTATGATGTTGAGGCCGTGTTGTCGGACGATGGCTGCGAGGGGGGCCATGTAGATGTTGAAGAGGGTGGGGCTCAGTAATGAACCCTGTGGGACTCCGCAGGTGATTTTTGTGGGGTCAGAGAGGAAGGGTGGGAGTCTGATCCTTTGGCTTCTTCCGGTGATGAATGATCGGATCCAGTAAAGGGCTGTTCCTTGTATGCCTGCGTCGTGTAGTCTGGCGACTAGTGTGCGGTGGGAGACGGTGTCAAAGGCCGCTGATAGGTCGAGTAGGATGAGGGCTGCGGAGTGGCCTTGGTCCAGGAGGGTGCGGATGTCGTCTGTGGCGGCGAGTAGGGCGGTCTCTGTGCTGTGGTTGCTTCGGAATCCGGATTGGGACGGGTCGAGGACGGCGTTCTCTTCAATGAATCGTGTCAGTTACCTGTTGACTGTTTTCTCTGCAACTTTGGCTGCGAAGGGGAGGAGCGAGATGGGCCGATAGTTCTTGAGGTCGGTGGGGTCAGCTGTGGGCTTCTTGAGCAGGGGCCTGACTTCTGGGCGCTTCCAGTCATCTGGGAAGGTGCCTGTTTTGAAGGTGGTGTTGATGGTGCGTTGTAGTTCGGGTGCGATGGCGGCCGCAGCTCTGTGGTAGATGTGAGGGGGGCAGGGGTTGGTGGGGGCCCCCGAGTGGATGCTTTTCATGGTTGAGGCAGTGTCTTCAGCCGTGATCGGTGTCCAGTTGGAGATGGTGGGCTGGCTGGTGTTTCTGGGGGGCGCCATCTGTGGCACCTGGTGGATGGTCGATGAAGTTGTCATAGATGTTTTTGATCTTGAGGTGGAAATAGGTTCCAAGCTTGTCGCAGAGGTCTTGGGATGGTGTGATGTCTGTGACTTTGCTGCGTGGGTTGGTGAATTCCTGAATGACACTGAAAAGTTCCTTGGAGTTGGTGGAGTTGGCCAGGATTTTGTTGTGGATGAAGTCCTCTTGGTTGCTCTGATCTGGTTGTGGTAGTCCGTCAAGGCGTCCTTGTAGGTGGTGTGGTTTTCGGTTGTCTTGGTGTTTCCCCAGTTCTTCTCCAGGCATCTGCAGGTGCGTCTGGCTTCTTGGAGAGTGGTGGTGAACCAGGCGGCTTTCCTGGGGCGTTGTCTGTCGGGGTTGCGTAGCGGGGAGAGCTCGTCTGCGCAGTTGAAGATCCAGGTGTGGAGTTCTCTGGCTGCGTTGTTTACGTCATTTGCGTCGGGTGCCCAGGTGTGGTTGTCTTGGGTGCGGGTGGAGTCAAGTTGCTCGTCAGTAACCTTGCTCCAGTTCCTTCGAGGTGGGCGTGGGGCTGGTTTGGGTGCCTTGGGTTTGTTGATGGCAAAGTGTACGCAGTGGTGGTCGGTCCATGGCGGCTGCGTTGTGTGGCTGAATTGGACGCTGTTTCCTGCCGCAAAGATGGGGTCGAGGGTGTGTCCTGCTCTGTGGATCAGTGTGTTGACGAGTTGTTTAAGTCCGATGCTGGCGAGGTTGTCACGAAGGATAGTGGAGTTGGGGTCGCTGGGGTTGTCGAGGTGGAAGTTCAGGTCTCCAATGAGTATGTAGTTTGCTGAGGCATTTATGGTGGGTTCAAAGCCAAGGCCTTCAGCCTTCCGTGTGGGGTCCCCCATGGCTCCTCGCTCAGCCCCACCCTTTTTAATCTTTATGTGACCCCCCTGGCTTCATTGGTGAGATCTTTTGGCTTTCAGGTCCTCTCTTATGCGGATGACACGCAAATCATAATTTCCATCTCCAATGATTTGCAGCTGGTTCCCCAAAAATTCAATCAATGTATGACCAGCATAATACGATGGATGAAGGATAACTCACTTAAAATCAACATGGATAAAACCGAAGTGTTGGTGTTCCGCCCTCAAACCTCGATTTGGTCTGCCGCCTGATGGCCCGAAACCTGCGGTCCCCTTCCTGTTCCAGTGACAATGGCCAAAAATCTGGGAGTGCTTTTTGATGAGGGCCTGTCTTTTGATGCCCAGGTGAACCGCACAGTTAGTACCTGCTTCTATATTCTTAAAACTCTGAAGAAGGTGCTGCCGTACATTCCCTCGGAGCTACATCGGCCCACCATCATTGCACTAGTTCCCTCACGGTTAGACTACTGCAATGCATTATACCTCAATGCCAGCAAAGGCTCTCTGAATAAGCTTCAGGTGGTGCAAAACGCTGCGGCAAGGCTCATTCTTAACATCCCTAAACACCAGTCCGTCAGGGAAGGAATCCATGCCTGGCACTGGCTTCCGATCAGGAAGCGCATCACCTTTAAGGCCCTGAACTTGGTGTACAAAGCTATGCATGGCATAGGCTCATCACATCTTAAAACCTTGTTCCATTGGTACACTCCAGGCAGAACCTTGAGATTCTCTACTCAGAAAAAACTTGTCTCTCCCAGATATCGTAGGTCCAAATGGGGTGGGCGCTCATTTTCTGTGGCGGCCGCTAAACTCTGGAATTCTTTGCCCGCCTCTATCACCGAAGCGGATTCACTCGAGTCCTTCAAGAAGCTTTTAAAGACCTGGCTCTTTGCCTCCTAGCTGGTTGGTGCTAGTCTCTCTTCCGTCTCGCCCAGCGCCTTGATACCGTTTGGTTTTAGTGCGCTTTATAAATATTCATCCTATCCTTTCATCCTATCCTATCCTATCCTAAGTAAGCGATGTTTAAGTGCGATATTTTAGTTTTACGGTGCTGTTTAAAACATGTTATTTTATGTTCGTCTGGATGAGTTCTGCGGCTGCCTTTTCATTGTGAGTCTAACTAGACTACTGTTTGTGTGTAGTAACTGTGTTGTGCTTCTGACACGATCAATAGGGTTACCGTAAATTACACAGTATTTGTGATGTTTGCATATTTAAAAGCACTTTCATGACTATGTAATAATTTATTAACGATAATTTTGGGAAATATTGAAGTATACACCTTTAGTCTTGCGAACTATGGGTTTTGAAACTTTTACTTGTGCAATATTCAGTGATAACAGTTCTTGCCTATGTGCAGTATTTTGTTATAAATATATATGCATACACACACACAAAACTGGTGGGTGCCAGCGTGCATCCAGAACACCAGAGGTGCCGCTGTTTCTCAGCCGAAACGCGTAGATATTTTAACGGGGAGAGAGAGAGAGAGACTCTCTAACACAAGTTACCTATAATGTAGTAGTTTTGTGGCGCATTTTTAATATTTTATTTTGCCATTTTTTTTCCTCCAAACATTGGAATGTTTTAAAAAACTGAAAGTGAAATAATGTATTATACTATTTTGTTTTCTTTAGAAGAAAATAAACTTCTTAATAATGTAATTAAGAATGTAGAATTTTAGAAAACCCTTCCTTTGCTTTGTTAAACACATATTGTGTCCGGTCTGTAGGAAGGTCAGATTGTTGGTGCTGTACTCTTCAAGCGGCAGCCAACAATGGTCACTAATTGTAATAAGAATTTCCGATTTGTATTTAGCTTTCATTACTAGAATGTAGTTTAAGTCAAGGACTATGGCAAAGCTGTGTAGAGTAGTTGGGGCAATCGTGACAACAAAAACCATATTTGACGGAGGGGTGGGAGTAGTTAAATATTTCCATATTTTATAGGCACCTGTGAAATATTTTCCATATGTCATAGGTTTCCTGTAAAATATGGGTTGTATACCACTGCACTTTGTGTAATAAAAGCATTACATCATGTTTATATGTGTGCAGATGTGAAGTTCACACACAGGTATTTAAATATAGTTTAAAATATTTACATTAATTATAAAAGGAATTATAATCGCTTTTTTGTGATTTGTTGTGGTAATTCCAACATCTGTGTCTGCCATAGTTGCGCAGATTGTAATGACACATCAAGGGTTGATGCTCAAGTGCATGTACAGCAGGCTTCATCACAAATTCCAAAAGTTGCTATTGCACAGCCCTACTGTAGGAACAAATAGAGAAAGAAGCTAGTGTTGATGGTCACGCAGCTCCTTAGGCGTATAATATGCAATTTCATTTTTCACCCCATTACAGATGCACACTATAGCTTGTATGCTTCTGAGCGAATCCTACAGTCTGCGAATCGTCTTAAATACAACCTTCCAAGGGGCTGTTATTGACTTTTATTTCCTCTTCGTCATGAACACTTACACCCCCCCTCTGCACCTTCATACCTTAAGGCTTCAACCTTTTGGCATTTGTTATTTATCTACGTACAAAAAAGCTCTATTAAAGATGCTTTGTAACCAACTGAATATTAGACATTTCTACTAGGTGAAGGACACTGTGATGTTGGGGACAGCCCATTCAATTCTTGCATTGATGGGGAATGTACAGTGTGCACATTAGTCATTCGCTAACTTCTCTCCGCGGCCGCCTTAACACGTGCAGTTTATGAAGTTCTAAATGTTATCTTTCTCTTTCAGGTATTTTGTATTCGTGCAAAAGCTGTGTAGGTCACCCCCCATAAGCTGCAACACATTGATCTTCCATGCCATCTTCATTTTATCACCCTGTTTCACTGCCCACGGGACCTGATTTCCTTTTTGTCAGCCTTCAAAACTCTTATAATTAACATGAATACAATACATACCTCATTGTTTATTGGTTCGCTCCCTTAAATCTAGCTATGTTCCTAATAAACCACCATTGCACTAATGGCCTACGTCTCCTCCTCTGTTTCAAGCCTGATCTATGTGAGCTAGAGGGGTGCTTCACGTACTAGTTTCTGTGATTTAGTGGCGCTGAGGATGGGTGTCCAGGTATCTGAGTACATGGCTAGACTGCAGCTGCAGGTGAGCCCCCAAGCCACCAAAGCTATGGCTAAGGATTATGCATGTGAATTGCCTACTGCAGTAAAGATTACAGACCCTGAAGCAGGGTCATCTGCATATAGTCCTGTTTCGCCTAACGTATGATGTAGCCCTACTTGTGTAAATCACAATGACATCTGAGCGTATTGCATTTTATGTTAATGCATTTAGAGCCCATTGTTTGAAGTGCCTAAAAAGCAGTATGTGAACTGATCCGGATTACCGGGGGGCGGGGGGGGGGACGAAGTCAAACTGTAAATACTTTATTGCTTTTTCATCTCCAGATTACTGCATATAAAATGATGCAAACCCCACCGAACAATATAAATGCAGCCGTGAGACATTACTTAAGGGCACTTAAAGGTGCTAAAAACAAACATCTTCATAAGTAACAAACATTTCCATTACAGCACTAATAGCTCTAACTCTAAAAAAATGCGAGACCTATTGCATAGCAAATGCTTGTTTCACATGTGTAATGCATATGTGTACATTTGATCTTGTGCAGTCAAAATATATACACATGCATCGACATATATGAAAAAATATATACCGCCATCAGAAACACCACCGCTGGGCCAGCAGTCACATCGCAATATGGCAGGCAGGAGACTGCTGCTGTGGTGGTCTTCAAGGGACCACCGCCGCAGCGGTGCGGCAGTACGACCACCAAACTCGTAGTCAGACCCTAAATTGCATCTCCTGGGAGCTAAACTGGTGGTAATTCCTCCCGTAAAAAGAGCCCAGTGGGGTGGCAGAAGTTTCTCCCTTTGTGCAGCTAAGGCCTGGAATGGTTTGCCTTTTCACTTGAGAAATGCCGATAATCTTCTGGCTTTTAGGAGGGGGCTGAAGACCTGGCTTTTTGATGAATAACTTCTGTCTTTCAGGTCTCAGCAATTGGAATAGTGACTAGCGCCAGGACACCTCCGGGTAATCGCGCGCTTTAGAAATCATCATAACATAACAAACAAAAGGACTCATGAAAATTCTAAAGGTAGCCACCCCCAAGTGTCTTCCTCCCCATGTTAGTGTCTAGGTCTCCTTCCTCCAGCTCAGAAATGCAAACAATATACTTCCGCTTTCTGGGTAGGCGGCAGGGAAGTTATCCTCCACCCCATCCTGTGCCGTGGTAAATTAGGGGCATCCAAAAGGATCCCACTTTGCTTTGTAATTAATACTCAGCCAAAAGTTAAGGGTAAACATCAAAAGACATCAACTCAAGCATTTGCAGAATCTCGAAGTTTCCAATTGATGTTTGGATTACTTACCCAATATATTCTCTTGTGTTGCTTTTATCATAAGGTCATGGCTTCATTCAAGTGCAGCCTAAAACTCTTGATATTTCTCTATATCAGAGCCCAGCTGTTACTTGTTGCTTAAAATCTCTGAGCTGATCAGCAGACCTTGCTGAAGCAGTGGTCTAGCTTGAACGCTAGCAATAGACAAACTGTTCGACTGATTCTAGGGCCTATGAAAACATACTTAATATAGCACTAATATAGCACTGTTTCACTTGCAAAGAATGATGTTTCTTTCTACAGTTGTGCATCCTAAAAGTGCATGCTATCTAAAGGAAATCTACTCTATTTTCCTCAAACCCTGAATTAAATTGTTTACCTTGACTCAAAACTTCTGATTGTCGCCTCTCCTGGTTTCTTTGATTGACACTCTTCTTACTTTCCACTCTGTATGACATCTATCACCAAGCATAGTGCTTATTTGCCTTAATCTCTATTTCTTGAATTTCAGGACATTGCCCGCACCTCATCTCAAACATCATAACCTATCCTTCTTTGAAAGTCATGCCCTGCAGCCTAGCAATACCTAATCTCCTCTACCTGATCTACTAATCTCATCAACCATTTGCTTGAACTCACATACACGCCCCCACTAATGATCACACCTAACACCTACTAATTTAACCCTCAAAGACATTGGAGTAAATTCATGAAATGGTCTCCTTCAGAGAACAAGATTAATTCCAGTAACCAACAACAACCAAAAATGACTGGTTTCATCATTAACCTTGGATTCCAAATTAGCATCCTATCCAGCGTAAGGCACTTTAACGCCTTGCCAGGGGTAGTAAGCACAAAATGAATGGAAGCACAAATACAATTATGAACCTGCATTATCTAAATATCCCTGTAGCCCAATGGCAGAATACATTTTCTTCCCTCATTACCAAGGAATGCTCCCCTGCCAGGTGAGCACAAAGCTAGGCATTGTGGAGTTGCTGTGCATCGTTGGGAATGTTTGGGTGCCTACTCCCTGTCTTTTAGCAGTTACAAACTATCTTGGTTACTCTCTTCCCTAGAGCAAAGTTTTCCTTTCATCAAAAGAAACATAAAGGTCTCTGTGAGTGCTGCTACCTTGCATACAATCTTCCAGTACTCTTCAGACAACCCTTATAAAAACTCTCAGAGCATGTATAAGATAATAACAGTGTGCCCTTGTACTACACTTTGGAACCACAGACATTCCTGCTCCTTCACAGTCGGGCCAGTAGGATTTAGTAAGCTAACGTTTGACATATATTGAAATAAAACTCATTTTTATACTATACCTACTAATATCTTCTTAATAACCCAGCAGACATGATAGGAAACACAATAGTCACATCCATCAAGCTTATGTTGTTATTTTCACTCCCTTCAATTGCTGGGCTTTATTTACAGCACTGCTGGTAATGCAAAGGCCTTAATATTAGACATGAAATCACTGTTAGCTAATATTACCTGAGTATAACATCAATATATATATATACCAAAATCCGAATCCGAAATTACTTGAGGAGTGGTCCGGCTTAATGGCGACGACATGTAAACAGATGCTGGGCCTTCTCTCAAAATATGCTGCCATTGAGCTGCAACAAATTGAGGAGGAGTTGAAACAACTGCGTGATGCACTGAGCAAATTACCATCCCAAGAAGAGATCGCAAACTTTACCAAAGATATGGCGGTAAGGCTGACAAAATATGAAGATGGCATCAAGGCAAGGAAAAGGTGGAAATTTATAAGGGATAGAAACGACTATGCGCAAGGGCGCATCCTCACTTTCAGCCGAAAATATGATATAATCAGGAAGGATTACAAAAACATTGAGGCATTGAGAGCCCAAGAATCGGAAACCTCAGAGTCCAGTTCCGCTGCACCGTCGGACGAGGAGGACTAATCAGGAATACAAGGACCGGACAGAGGACCATTTGCTTCATTGGAGGAATACCGTTTTATGCAACTAAGCCTCAGCGCCAAGAAAAGACCTCTACGGGGAAGAGGAAAAGGAGGAGGCAAAGATCTAGAAAAGGAAGGAGCAGGAGAGGCGGTGAAGGGCAACGACAACGAAACGCCACGTGGGAGAGGCATCAGGCGATCCAAGAGGAACAAATGAAAGGTGAGCAACCGAATTTTTCTATCATTAACCTTTCCCCTCATTGCATCACTCCTGAGGAAAGATCGGTCCTGGAACTGGGCCTTTCCTTCTGCCCCACAGCTAATTTTGATTTCGCGAAAACGCGAATTGACCTTTTTCTCTTTATCCGTAAATTGAAACTTATGAAACTGCATACTTTGCGTAATATCAGAGGCGCCAGCATTACTACTGAGGCAACAAGCACTGCCAATATTGTAGAGGAGGTACTCTCTATCAGAGACATTGAAACTCTTGCTACTCTTAGGGAGTTTGAGACAGGCATTAAGAACTGAACTACGGACCGTGAACTACTGATCAGCATGAATATGGAGGTCAGTAGGAGTTCCAGAAATGATTTTAAACCTAAGTCCAAGTTTAACCCAATAACTTTGCATGACGGAATTGACACATTCCATGAGACTATCCAAATGGATCTCCTGGAATTGTGGAAGAAACAACGAGACAACTTTGCCAGAAATCTCACACCTTCACAAAGGGTAGGACTACAGTCCCTTAAACAAGCAACAACCTTTGTGATTAAACCATCGGATAAGGGGGGCAATGTTGTCCTATGGGATATCAACAAATACCGAACTGAGGCAAAACGACAGTTGGAGTTTTCAGGAAGCTATTTGAGGTCCAGTGTGGCGAGGTACAATGAAACCATAGTGGATTACCATCGCCTGCTTACAGATTGGCAGAGGCGTGATATGTTGAGTCAAAATGAGTTTCTCTTCCTAATGGTGCAGAAACCAGTGACTCCGGTCTTTTATCTATTGCCAAAGGTGCACAAGCACCCCACGGATCCTCCTGGCAGGCCTATAATTTCTGCCTGTCAAAGCCTCCTAGAGAATACCTCTATCTATCTGGATTACTTTCTTTGCCCATATGTATTCAACTTGCCCTCATACTGTAGAGATACTATGGACTTCCTGTCTAAAATACAGGAAATACCGTGGAGAGATTCATACATCTTGGCAACCATTGATGTTGTTGCCTTATATACTTGCATTGAGCACGATTTGGGCATAGAGGCATGCAAATACTATCTGAGGGATAGGCCTTTGACTATGTATGATCACACTATGATATTGTTGCAGATGTTGCAGTTTTGTCTCAATAATAATTGTTTCATTTTTGAGGACCAGTGGTATGAACAGTACACCGGTACAGCCATGGGAAGCTGCTTCGCTCCCAGCTACGCCTGTTTGTTTATGGGGTGGTGGGAGGCGGAGCACCTTTGGGATGATGGAAATGTAACATACTTGGACAACGTCATCCTGTGGACCCACTACATTGACGATATCTTTCTGATATGGGAGGGTCCACAGGATGCTCTGGATAACTTTATTGAGGGTTTGTCTGTTAACAGCCTAAATCTCAAATTTACCAGCAAAACACACCCCACTACTATAGAGTTCTTGGATGTACAGGTTGAGGCCAAGGAGGGGACATTACATACTAGCCTATACAGAAAACCTACTTCTGGTAACAGTATTTTGCACTCACATAGTCATCATCCTAGTGGACTGAAGAGAAGTATCCCCTATGGGGAACTCT
Source organism: Calotriton arnoldi (assembly GCA_963921515.1). Lineage (NCBI taxonomy): Eukaryota > Metazoa > Chordata > Amphibia > Caudata > Salamandridae > Calotriton > Calotriton arnoldi. The sequence goes on along the minus strand of CAWUFW010003006.1, from coordinate 1,806,305 downwards.
TAAGAGCTAAGCGGAATTGCAGCTCTCCTGATTCTTATGAAAGGGAGGCCAAAAACATGCGGGTCGTTTTAGAAGCAGGGGCTACACAGGCAAAAACATTAGAACAGCTATTGAGAATGCAAGCGCCAGAGACAGGAACAGCCTACTTGTCCCAAAGATCAAGGAGACGGGGAAGAAGGAAGTACGACTGATCACTACATTCAATCATGCCTCACAAGATGTCCATAATATAGTGCGTAAACACTGGCACATCATTAGGAGTGATATTATAATAGGCAAATTGGTCAGTCCATCACCCCACATAACATATCGTAAGTGTCAGTCTCTGAAAGACCTTTTGGTACATAGTCACCTCACCAATAAGAACAAAACACAAAACACATGGTTGAGGGAACTCCCAGGTTTTTATAAATGTGGGAGGTGCAAGGCCTGTAGTTGCAGCACAAATGTAAAAACCTTCAGTCTTCCCAATGGAAAAATGGGGAAGATACGTAATTTCATTAACTGCAATACTGAATTTGTTGTTTATGTTTTAACCTGTATTTGTGGCTTGCGCTATGTGGGGAGCACAATCTTCCCTGTTAAGAAGCGCATCCTGGAACACCTCCGCGCAGTCAGGAATGGTGACATGTCATATGCAATAGCGAAGCACTGTGATCTAATGCATGCAAATATCAAGGATTTGAGTACTAAAATCACTTATTTTGGTATTGACAGGGTCCCAGTGTCAGCAAAAGGAGGTGATCGGGAACGTCATCTGCGACGCCTGGAATCTGAATATATTGTTAAACTTCGTAGTAAGACCCCCGGAGGCCTTAACCATGAGGAAGAACTCTACGTGCACTTAGGCTAGGGTGGTCGTTGCCGGTTTCTGTCTGAAGGCATTGTGATAATGCCTTCGAGAGGACGTTGCTTAATGCCTGTTCTCCCTCCCTTGCACCTATGTCTTAAGCGCACATTAATGATTCTAAATGTACCTTAGATTTTTATCTTCCTTCCCTGCACCGTTGTACATATACACTCCTTTTTGCACTTTTTTCTGATATGACCCATAGTGGGCCTGATACAGTGGCCTTCTCTCCTGTTTAAGACATTGCTTTGGTTTCAACCTTAAATTTCTGGCACTGGCCAAACCTGGGTTTGAACCACAGCCTATAGTGCGTGACATGAGGCGCATGAGAGTAGTGCTAGAAAGCTGAGCACTATTACAATCTGCCACTTGGCACTTGGTAATGCGCAATATTTTCCAGTGTTTTTGCCGCAATTTAAATTTCAATTGTGCATTTAAATTAACTTACTGTATTTTAATATCATTCTCACCAATTGTCTGATTATTATGTCACAATGAAATGAGAAATTTTGTAGTCTGTTTTTTAATTGTTAAGACGTACCATTAACTTGCACATTTTTTCTATGTCTATTGTTATACAGGAAGTGTTTATAAGCTCACTCCCACTTCCGGGTCATTGTATGACTTTTTGACAAAGACTGTGTTGGCGAAACGCGTCAAAGTCAATAAATACTTTTTTCCACTAATCGTAGATCCTGAGTGCGACTTTTTCTTGTGCTCGAGTAGTACAAGGTGATTACAATATATATATATATATATATATATATATATATATATATCCAACAAACACTGGTTCCCCATGTGGAAGGGCCAACACAAGGTAGGTATTTTCTTCAAATATTCACGAGGGCTGCATGCAGGTTCAGGATAAAGATGTCATCACCAAGTACTGCCAGACGCGTTTCGGGTCCTCGCGACCCTTAATCATTGGCAAATGAGTACGTAAAGCAAATTGGCAATGAGAAACTTTATTTGAATCCAAACACCTCCCCTGTGGGCGTGGCCACTCCAATGGCCTCCTGGTATTTGAAGTTGCACATTATTTAAACCTCAAGTGAGTCCGTTTGCTAATACATAATGTTCTCAATAAATCAGTTAGCTAATATTACCTGAGTATAACATCAAAATATATATATATTTATATATATACATACATATATATATATATATATAAATTTATATTATATATATATACTTTGTTTTAAGACAAATATATATATATATATATATATATATATATATATATATATATATATATATATAAATTATAATTCACTGAAAAAACCATAGGTTTCAGACACGTTATAGTTAGGAATTAGCATTTAAAAAACCTTTGAAATTCACTTAAAAAACAATAGGTTTCAGGCACGTTATAGTTAGAAATTAGCATTTAAAAAACCTTAGAAATTCACTGAAAAAACCATAAGGTTTTAGGGACAGTTATAGTTAGTTGGACATTGCACTCGTACAAAACCCGTGAAATTCCCCCGTTATAGTTAGTTCAGCTAACTATAACTCGCGCCCCCGCAATGCACTGCTGATGATGTCACATATTACATCACTCATGACATGGTCAGTGACATCACTGATGACATCACTGATGACATCTCAAATGACATCACTGATGACATCATCCAGTGACTGTGTGTTTCTGTAAAGTTTAAATATGTTTAATATATATAGGGAAAGGCGTATTGAAGAATGAGTGGGTGTAGAAGCGCCTGAATGGATGATTTAGTAGGTGCGTGACTGAGTCTATAAGTGAGTGATTAAACGTATCTTACTGGATGCATGGGTGAGTGACTAAACTGTGTGAATGTCTGTATCCGTCTGTCTGTTGTTGTGTAAGCAGCTGCATGGGTTTCTGACTAGCTAAATGAGTGTCTATATGGGTTATGGATTGGTTCTCTGAGTATCTGTATGGGTGCCTCAGTGTTTGTGTGGGTGGGGTGTGTGTGACTCTGTGCATAGATGTGTGAGTGGGTGATTCACTGGGTGCATGGTTTCAAGAGTGCGTCTGTGATGGACTGTATGGGTGGGTGAGTGTGTGTATGAGTGTGTTAGTGATTGAATGTATATCTCAGTGGTACATGTGTGAGTAACTACATATGTGAAAGGCAGTATATATGTGTGTTGGAGTATATAAATGGCTATAAGTGAGAGTGTGTGATTGTGAGAGTGGCTATATGGATGAGTGTGTGCTTGCATCAGTGATTGCATAGGAGCGTAAGAATGTGCTAGTATTTTTATGAGTAAGTGAGCTGGTGTGTATAACTGTATAGGTGAGTAAATTGGAGTGTGATTAATTATTTGCATGACTGACTAGGTGTGTGAGTACCTCTATGGATGAGTTGCGTTGTGTGAGTGTTTATATAGGTGTATGAGTGCATATGATAGTCCTGTACTGAGTGACTGTAAGTATGAGTGACTGTACGGGTGAGTGAGTAGATGTGTGTGTGTAGACCTAAGAATCAGTGAGTGGGTATGTACTTATTGGTATTGGAGTGTGTATGGTTTTGAGAATGGCAGTCTGTAATTTAGAGTAGGTGTATCAAAACTTATATTTGGGTGTGAGAAGATGCATTAAATTCTCACATGGATGATGTCATCAGTGATGTCATTTGAGATGTCATCAGTGATGTCATCAGTGATGTCACTGACCATGTCATGAGTGATGTAATATGTGACGTCATCAGCAGTGCATTGCGGGGCGCGAGTTATAGTTACCTGAACTAACTATAACGGGGAATTTCAGGGTTTTGTACGAGTGCAATGTCCAACTAACTATAACTGTCCCTAAAACCTTATGGTTTTTTCAGTGAATTTCTAAGGTTTTTAAATGCTAATTTCTAACTATAACGTGCCTGAAACCTATTGTTTTTTCAGTGAATTTCAAAGGTTTTTTAAATGCTAATTCCTAACTATAACGTGTCTGAAACCTATGGTTTTTTCAGTGAATTTCAAAGGTTTTTTAAATGCTAATTCCTAACTATAACGTGTCTGAAACCTATGGTTTTTTCAGTGAATTTCAAAGGTTTTGTAAATGACAATTTTTAAATGTATTAATTGTTATATTTATTTTTTTGATACTGATTTACAACATTTTTTTAAACTAGTTATTTTTAGATATTTTATTTTTTAAATTACATTGTAATTACATTATACATTACATTACAAAATATACTTTCTCAGAATGAATTACTTTAGTTTAAATACTTTGCAAATAGGCAATAGACTTTTAAGTACAGTAGTTACAGTTGTTGCAATGGGCAACACAATTTCAAAAACAATGCAACATTGAGCTCAATGTGAATTTCTAGTTAAATGCAATTAGTTACTTTATGGATTACTTTTCTAACCACAGGACTGGATCCTAGATTCAGTCCTGGGACATCTCCTGTAAACAGTTGAGTAAAAGCGTTTTGGTTACAGTAGTGATTTTTAAGGAATATTATTGTATTTTAAAAGTTGACACTTAGAAACATTTTCATATAGAATCACCAATGTTATCCTATGGGAGGAAATTCACTTAGCAGGTAAGTAGTGTTATCGTTATTTTTTCTTACTCAGAGGTGGATCCTGGAACCAGCACTGGTGCATCTCCTGTAAACAGTTGAAAGAATGCGTTTAAGTCACACAGGCGATTTTTAAGGAATATTTGTAGTTTGTGAAAATCGACACTGAAACTTTTCTGCTGAAAACCAGACAATGGATTCCTATGGAAGGAAATATAAGTTACTGGTAAGTACGGTTAGAATTACTTTTCAGGGTCAGTGCTGGGCTAAAAGATGCAGCACTGGGTTCTCTCCTGATAACAGGTGAGTAAATTGGAATTCGTACTTCGGTTGATTTTAGAGGAATATTATAAAGTTCCAAAACTCCACACTTAGAAGAATTTCCAAGTGAAACCAGTCAATGTTAGCCTATGGAAGGAAATTCAAGTTACTGGTAAGTACGGTTAAAATTACTTTACAGGACCAGTAATGGGCTGAAGGATGCAGCACTGAGGTCTCTCCTGATAACAGGTGAGTAAATCGGAATTCCTATTTTGGCTGATTTTAGAGGAATATTTGTATGTTTCAAAAATCAACACTTAGAAACATTTTCAGCAAAAAGCAGGCAATGATATCCTATGGAAGGAAATTCAAGTTACTGGTAAGTACGGTTAAAATTACTTTTCAGGATCAGTACTGGGCTGAAAGATGCAGCACTAAGGTCTCTCCTGATAACAGGTGAGTAAATCGGAATTCGTATTTCGGCTGATTTTAGAGGAATATTATAAAGTTCCAAAACTCCACACTTAGAAGAATTTCCAAGTGAAACCAGTCAATGATATCCTATGGAAGGAAATTCAAGTTACTGGTAAGTACGGTTAAAATTACTTTTCAGGATCAGTACTGGGCTGAAAGATGCAGCACTGAGGTCTCTCCTGATAACAGGTGAGTAAATCGGAATTCGTATTTCGGCTGATTTTAGAGGAATATTTGCACAATGGTGAAGGGAGGGGCGGGGCCTGAGGTGACATCTGTGCAAACGCGCCCGTGGCGCGTTTTAAGTTGGGGGATTAAGTCCCCTTGAATCATGAGGGTCCCTGGGGGCCAACTAGCCCACCAGGAACCTCCAGTATGCGCCAGGGGGCTGCGTTGCAGAGACGTGTACAGAGGCCACACCCCTTTTTACACCTCTCTGCAACGCAGCTCTGTGGCACTTTCTGGACATACCTGTTGGGCTAGTTGGCCCCCAGGGACCCTCAGGATTGAAGGGGATTTAATTCCTCATCTTAAAACGCGCCACGGGGCCTGTTTGCACACATGTCACCTGAAGCCCCGCCCCCTCCCTTCACCACTGTGCAAACGCGCCCGTGGCGCGTTTTAAGTTGGGGGATTAAGTCCCTTGAATCCTGAGGGTCCCTGGAGTCCAACTAGCCCACCATGTACTTCCAAAAGCGCCACAGAGCTGCGTTGCAGAGAGGTGTAAAGGGGCGTGGCCTCTGTACACCTCTCTGCAACGCAGCCCCTGGCACATACTGGAGGTTCCTGGTGGGCTAGTTGGCCCCAGGGACCCCCAGTATTCAAGGGGAATTACTTCTGCGTCTCAAAACGCGCCAGGGGCGCGTTTGCAGACTGCTGCAGGGAGGGGCGGGGCCTCCGGCACGATGCCGGTCTTTTTTTTTTTAAATTGGGAGGGGGCTGCGTGGCCCCCTTCCCTCAGCCACTTTTTGCCCCGGGGACCCCATCCCCCGGGGCCTGAGGAGTTGGTTTTTTTATAAATTTAAAAAACGGGAAGGGGCCGCGTGGCCCCCCTTCCCTGGGCCTGTGTTGGCCCCGGGGACCCCATCCCCCGGGCAAGCCCTCTTTTTTTATTAAAAATTTGGAGGGGGCTGCGTGGCCCCCTCCTCAGGCCATTTAAGGCCCCGGGGACCCCATCCCTCGGGGCCGGCCTTTAAATATTTTTT